>FIZU01007820.1:0-12370 GCA_900064475.1 Pseudococcus longispinus
CAAAAAATTTGGACAGAATATTTGGACAAAAAAATGGACACTTTTTTAGGATTGACCCCAGCCATTAGACATATCCATGTCAATTTGTATTTGAAAAATTTCAACTTTATGGACTTAAATTTTCAAGGATGTTCAAATCAGTCATTTTGTCAAACAGTTTTTTACCTAAAACCGATTTTTGACATTTTGGGAGACTTTTTTGAATTTGCCGACTTTCAGACATTTCGTCAAGCAAACAAGTTACTCAGATACATTTTCAACTTGGAAAAATGAGCTCTAGACATTATGCCAGACTTTTTTGGACTAAAAAAAATTTTTAAGATTTCCATTGCTTTTTTGGACTTTGAAAATTGCAGAGACAATGTTGACTTTCCAACATTTTGTCAGATAAAAAATTTTTAGAAATCAGGGTAATTTTTTGATATTTTGTCAGACAGACTTTTTGGATTTGGAAAATTTCAGATGTTACGCTGATTTTCAGGCATTTCGTCTTCTCTATTCCACAAAAACCAGTTGAAATATTGTAAAAATGGTTCAAAAATCATGAACATCGTCGATGATTTTGTAAGAATTGTTGAAATTATCATAATGGCCAAAATATTAACCTAAGCTGTAAAAATGATGCGAAAACAATTCAAAAACCCATAGAAAAGGTCGAAAATGTCGTAAAAATTATCAGAAAAATTATTTGAAATGTGAGAAAAATGATTTTAAAAAAATCGTGAAAATTATCAAAATTTTCACAAAAATCAATAAAAAAAGTGTTGTAAAAAAAAGTCAAAAAACCACAAAATCTATCGAAAATCTCGTAAAATTTTTTAAAATTTTCACAACTTTCCAAAGTTTTGAAGATTTTTTTTTGCTGATTTTTATAAATTTTTTTTGAATATTTCATCATTTTTATGACAAATCAACCACTTTTTCAACATTTTCAACGATTTTTTAGGAATATTTTCACTATTTTCCCAAGTTTTTCGATAATTTTTATGATTTTTTTTACCCCCGCTGAGGAATTTTTTACTGATTTTTACAGAAATTTTAAGCAAATTTTTGACGGTTTTCGTGACTTTTGGATCGTTTTTAAAATATTTTGAGTGATTTTTATGGAAATCATGATAATTTGACTAGGTATGTTTTCTTGCGTTTTGGCCATTTTTCATCATATTTTCAATAACTTTGATGAAAATTTCAACAATTTTTTTAATTTTAGTCACTATAATTTGCAATTTTTTGGTTTGTTTGCCACTTCTACGATATTTTTACCGATTTTTATGAATGACGATTTTAACAATTTTTACAATATTTTTGATCATTTTTATAAAAACCTTCAACGTTCTTATGAAATTCAAACTACTTTTGCTTACAAAATTTTCAATCATTCATTATCATTGAATTTCATTTCGTGATTTTTGAATAAATTAGCGGACTAAACCAGCGATCGGGCCAACATTTTTCTCCAAGATGACTTCAGCTGGGCTCGAAGTTCACGTGACCTACCCTAATGCAAAAAAAGTAGAGGAATTCAATTTAAGAAATTTACCGAGCACTTCAGATGACCTTTAATTTGACGAAAAATATATAATTCGATTTTTTTTACATTTTTACACGGATACGTGCCATGAAGAGGGGGGAGAGGGATTTCCTTTCAAAAATGACTTTTTAAATTTTAGGCATTTCAGGGATTGCTGTGAGATAATCTCTGAAAATTTTCAAGTTCAGAACATTATTTGAATAACACACAAGGCGGATGATTTTTTCAAACTTGGAATATTTCAGTGATTACCAAAGATTACCGATCTTACGACATATCACTTTTTGAAATTGGAAACTTTCTTGGCTTTAAATGAATAGATATCAACATTTCAGCAAAATCGAGAAACTTTGATTTTTTTTCTGCTTATTTCATGCAACATTTTTCTAAATTAAAAATACTGATTTCTTGAAAAAGAACAAAAAATCCAAGTTGCTTGGTTTGGCTGAAATTGCAGTATATGAAAGATATCGACTTGAAATAAGCCCGGACATGATTTTTAGGCCTCTAGGACATCTTGAAGAGGGTGTGGGTTCCCAAAATTGCGTCATTCGGGTATTTTCAAAGAAAATTGTAAAAAAGGGAAAAAATAAACGAATTCGGTCTAAATGTAGGTTGATGAAGTATTTTGGTGTCATTAATGATATATTGCAAGAAAAAAAATTTTTGACCAGAAATGACCATTCAAGGAGGGAAAATAAACGGAAAAATCGGTTTTTTGCATTTTTGAAGATGACGCACCACGATATCAAGTTCTTCAAAAATATGATGTTGTACATCTAGACTAAGTACACAATATATATTTTTTTCAAAATTTCATCTCTGAAAGGGGTTACTAAAATAGCCCTTAGAAAGCTTAAAATGCCCATTTGACCTTGATGAAGTGCTCGAAATTTTTTTCAAAAAATTCCATAAATTACCCTTGACACCGTCTACTATCCCTGCAAGTTTGAAAAAATTCAATAGAAAACTGCCAAAAATAGAAATTTCAACGAAAATCCACGTTTAACTCCCCCTACCCCAGAAATAGTTAGGGTTGAGATATCGAGCTAAAAATCTTTTCACGGGGGTTTTAGACCATAAGGACCAACTTCCACTGGATAATTTCAAATTCGGTGCTCAGGGCCATATCACCCCTATGAACCCAGCTACGCTTTGTTCGTTTTAATTTTTTTCAATTACATTTTAATTAAAATACCCGAACGACGCCATTTTGGGAACATACGGTCCTCTTCCAAATGACCCGATGGCCTAAAATTCATCTCTGGACATACTTCAACTCGATATTTTTCGTATACTCCAATTTTAGCAAAATCAAGGATTTTATATTTTTCGGCCAATTCTCACGAATTAAATATTTTTGACTTCGAAAAATTGTACGATAAGAAAAATTGAAAAAAGAACTTCAAACATAATATTTTCAATAAAACTCAAAATATTTTAAACGATTTAGACTTCCAATCAAACAGCATAATAATTCAAAACACTCATTCACATTTCATGAAATGAATTTAAAGGATATCTACTAAAGACGTAAACTTCTCCCTCTGAAATTAGAGGACAGGATGGTGGATTCATACCTTGAACATATTTTTGCCACCCTTCATCAACAAATCCCTTTGGGTATACGTACGTACCTACGTCGTAGATGTAGTCCCCACTATTTTAAATATAAATACTCGTAGTTGTAAATATGCTCATGTATACACTTATCCAGTGAAAAACCTACATATTCGTAATGTATGTCGTACGTACATACCTTGTACGAGTACATACATAATAATAAACGTACGTAAAATAAATTCACCAGGTACGTATACAAGGTACATTACACAGCTAGGTGTAGGTTAGGTACACAAGACGTAAATACAAAACGGTGGCAAATACTACGTACATATAATATTCGGAATAATACGTTAAAATAACGTATAAGCTAACACCAACACTATCCGCGACAATGTAACGTATATTACGTAAAGTCCAAGTACATACAGCAACACAACGTACTACACCCGACTAGTGGTAGAAAATGGGCCGCAGCATATCAACGCCTCCTCCCCTTCCATCCGAAAACCAACCGTCTAAACTTTCAACTTAATTATAAAGCTTAAAGTTGGTTGATAGCGGTGGTAAAAACGAGCAAAAGTGCGCGCACGGTGTGTATGAACGCTAGTATACCATATACCAGCGAAGAGAGCCACCCTGCTCATCTTTGCTTTTGAAATTGGCGAAAGAGCCGAGTGCTTATTGTCGAGAGCAGTGATTATACAGACGGAAACTTTTGCCGGCTGCTCGCCCTTGCTGATTGTTGTACCTGCTCGACGCTGTCCTCTTTTAGCACGCCTTGTTACATGCACATTTCACCTTATAACACTACACAAAACTCTTACCTACACTTCTTGCGAAGACGACGACGACGCGACGTCGACGACCCGAAGAAATTATAATGAAAATGAAACCTGTATTTTCGAAATTTCTACGCACGTTGTTGTAATATCCACATAGACCTATAACACCCAACTACTTCAACATTTTAATCATCAAGAGGGTCGCGACGACGATGTATGCGTACTTGAAAATACACGTGGACGAGAGGTAGAGTGGTAGACATCGTATAGTGTGGTGGCAGTTTCAACGTATGAATTTTTTTTACACACGTGTTTACAGAGTTACGAAAAAGTGAAAAAAAATACGAGTAAATAACGAAAGAAAAGCCAGATCGGGGCGAAAAGTACTCGTACGAGGAACAAAAGAAGTGAGAAAAAGCATGGAAACCCTCGCTACGCCGAGTATACTTCATTCTCAATTTATCTCGACACCTTAGTCATCAACTTGGGGAATCTATGAGGGGTTTTTTTTAGACAATAACAATTATTAAAATTATTTCGAAACGTGAGTGGTGACATTTTTGTCGAGATAGATTATCTCGAATGAAAATGTGAAATTACACGATTATACGATTTTTAGAAAAATCCACGAAGGTGATTTTTTCCCCCTTTTCTTTATCAATTTTCAAGAAAATTTATCAGTAAAGTTTTGAATTGAAATTTCCTGACGAATGAGCCCGATTTCATTTTGCAAATTTTCCATATTTCGACCAAAAATACTTCAGAAGTGAAAAGAGCATATTTCAGCATATTAGCATAGGATATGCTTTTACGATGAGCAAAACCGCGAAAAACGACCGATTTTGGACAACATGCTTTCGACCCCTGACCTTTAGACATTTTGTCAGAATTTTTTGGACTTGGAAAATTTTTCAGATTTCTATTGACTTTTTGGACTTAAAATTTTTTAGAAATAATGCTGATTTTTAGACATTTTGTCAGACAATCACTTTAGACTTTTTGAGCTTTGAAAATTTTATTAGAAATTGGAGTAACTTTCCGAAATTTTGTCAGACATATTTCTCGAACTAGGAAAGTTTCAGAAATTGATTTTATAACATTTCGTCAAACTTTTTTGGACTTGGAAAATATTTAAGATAATGCTGACTTTTAGATATTTTGTTAGACTTTTTTGGACTCGGAAAAAATTTAAGATTTCTGTACACTTCAGACTTTTTGGAGGAAAAAATTTAGAATTCACTCTAATTTTTAGACATTTTGTCAGACTATTTTGGACTTGGAAAAATTCTAAGACTTTTATTTGTTTTTTTTTTTACTTGAAAAATGTTAAAATTCACTCTAAACTTCACACATTTTGTCAGGCATAATTCTTGAGATTGGAAAATTCTAAGATCAAGCTGATTTTTAGACATTTTGTCAGACAAACAATTAATGTAGACTTTTTGAGCAAATTTTTTTGGACTTGAGAAAAATTCTCAGATTTTCATTGCCTTTTTGAACGTAAAATATTTCAGAGATAATGCTGAATTTTAGGCATTTTGTCAGGCAGAGGCAAGCAATTTAAACTTTTTGAACATGAAAAATTAAATTTTAAAAATTTTGTCAGACTTTTTTGAATTTGAAAATTTTTGTTTTTTGAAAGTAGAAAATTATATAAATAATGCTGACTTTTAGACATTTTGTCAGACAAACACAAAATTTTTGAAATTTGAATTGGAAAAAAAGTGGGTAGGTTGATGCGTAGAAATGATTTGGAAAATCAAACAAAGAGCAAAAGCAAATAAAATGTTGTGAGTAGTTTGAAAATAGGGGGGGAGGAGGGTATTTCGACATGTTTCGCTTTTTTCTTGCATATTTTGAGACCTTGCGAAAATCGGGCCGAAGCATAGATAATTGATTTCTGGCCACTTTTTTGCTTTCAAAATTGTAAAATTGTAAAAAATTCCATCAAAAAGTGTTTAAATTCGAATAGAAACGGTTTTTGATTATTGCTGCTCGATTTTTCATTTCATTTCAATTTTTTATTGTTTAGGTTTTTCGGTACAAAAATTTCTATCTATAGACACCCATATTGATTTTTGCATATTTGGACTCAAAAATTCATATTTTAGCATATTTTGAGATTTTTTTGCATAAAATTCAAAGCTCTATTCATCAGAATAAAACTGAAAACCGTCAAGATCATAAATTTTCAAGTATATTTTTGAACGAGAGTGATAGGAGGGGAAGAGGTGTTCCATGAATGTTGAAAAATTACTTCTTATTCCTGATGAATAACTCGAATGATAATCAGCAAAGTACGTACATACGAGCTCCATTACTCTGTCTATTGATTATGTCAGAATCGTTCATCAATAAAGCACATCCAACACTCACCTGAAACAAATAAACAAAAAAAATTGTTAGTCACTTGATCGAATAAACAAACACAAATTATAATTTTCTATCAAACAGGATAAAATTTATCGGAATTTACACGATGGAATTTATTGTACTATTTGTTTGATTTGGCAACTTTTCTCGCACTCTGCATTTTCAAAAAAATATACGTTCGGTTCAAACACCCCCCCCCCCCCACTCATATCAAAGTAGGGAGTACTAATTACTATTCTCATTCAAGATTCATCCAACAATTTTCCAAATTGTACACTTGGAATAATGAAATATATTTTAACGGAGTTGAAAATGTTGGAACAATTGTTGAATGTCATAAAAAAATGTAAAAATTATGAAAAGATGGCAACACTGACAAAATTTGTATC
This sequence comes from Pseudococcus longispinus, assembly GCA_900064475.1. NCBI lineage: Eukaryota > Metazoa > Arthropoda > Insecta > Hemiptera > Pseudococcidae > Pseudococcus > Pseudococcus longispinus. The sequence goes on from FIZU01007820.1 coordinate 6,642, forward strand.
AAATATCGCAGGATTGGTCGTAGAAACAATTGAAGTCAAAAAATTGAATTTTACAGGAGATCAAAATGACATACTCAGATCATGTGGAGGGAGGGGGAGGGGGTTAAAAATTTGATTCAGTGAGTGTTGATTATTCACAAAATTTTCCATACTACCAAGAAATGTAATCTTTTTTTTTCAAATTTTGAAAAATTATACAAGTTTTCCTTTAAAAATAAGGGCTGTTTTTTAAACAAATTTACCAAAAACGCGTACTTTTAAAAATAAAAAAATTTTATAAAAGCTAAATCTTTTTAAAAAACTGTGAAATTAATTTTCATTACTGAAATGTAAAAAATTTCAAATTTTGGACTGATTTTTTTTTTACCATTCCGACACATTATTTTCGTCACATAATTTCAAAATTTTCCAAATATTTAGCACATCAAACAATTTCAACAGTTTTTCGATGTTCAAGTGCAATTGTTATCAACATTTGAACGATTTATACACCAATTTTAAGAATTTTTGTATTTTTAAACAATTTCAACGATATTTCAGCCATTTTTTATGACATTTCAAATTTTTTTGCATTTTAATAACGCTCTTCTTCAAAATATGAATTATTTTTTCCACATTTGAAATAATTTAAATGCCATTGTCAAGTATTTTCACAATATTCGGAACAAATTTTCGAACAATTTAAACGATATTGCAACAAATTTCATGACATTTCTAACATTCTTCGCCCATTTTATAAATTTTTTTTCGTAATCGAAATCATTATCTTTAAAAATAAATTCGATGCGATCTTAGATATTTTCGAGAAATTATTAATCCCACTGCAAAAACACCTCAGATGTAATGTCGAAGGAGACTTTTTTATCGCTCTTCTCAACTAACCATACTCACTTCTCCCCTCGATAAACACCTTAACCATCCCTCACCCCTATTTCTCCGATAATCGTTGTCTCCTCATCTCATCTCGTCCCACCAAGGAACAATACGACGACATGGTGGTATCATTTAAAGAAACCCATAGTTTACGTCCGTTTTATTGTTGACAATTTGACGCTCGAGAGGCTCGAACCCAAATTCACTGTCCGAAGTAATACATTTAAACCATCCAATCGAAATAAACACCCTTTTTTTAATGAACTACATCCTAGGAACCCTCGTCATCGTACCCATAATAGTGCAGCCTAGTACGTATATATCTATCGAAACAGGACGTACATCAATATACGTAAAAGGACAACTGGCAATATTGAATTGGTCGGCGACACGACACAATCCCACTTTCATATGTACAAACCGTATAAAACTTTTCGTTGACCCTTGCAATATTTCACATCTTCGCTGTTTGGTTAAAAATGTACACCTATAAAAAATAAAGTAGTATCTTAGAGTGAGAGGGGTGGAAAAAGAAGGAGAAATAAAACCATAAGACGAAAACATACACACTTTAATACATAGCACACACGTCAGCAGAAAAAATATAACCGAGACGATGAGATACTCGTTCAGCACCTCGTAATATCCATTTCTGGCACTTCGCAAGTTCCAAGTTGCGAATTCAAGTTTGCACTTTTCGTTTCCTCTTTTTTCTCCTTCTTTCCCGTCGTTAATTTTTTTCCTGTACGTTGATTCTAACTTCATCCCCGGCAATAAGGTCTTTTCTATTTCCTACGACGCGATTACGAGGTGGTTGGTATGCCTGTCTGCCCTATTATCCTTCGTCGTCTTCCGTATTTTCCTGCTTCGTCCTTTGCAGCAAAGAGTAGGTCGTCGCCGCCACTTTTCCACTTCGCCTCGTTCATTACACACACACTATTCTCTCTTCACCATCCCCAACACCTTTTTCGTGCTCTTTATCTCCATTACGTACAATTTCCAAAACGTCAAGCAAGTAGTGTATTTTGCTTCGCGGATTCGCTTCTTTTTCGCTCGCTTTGCCCGGATCGTCAATTTTCCGCAACCCTCCTTCGTCTTCGGGCTATGTTCGGCGCGAGCGTACCCATTTTCGTTACACAACGACCCAATAAAACCCATTCGACGGTGTTAAAAATTAGCCGATTACAGCGTCCCACGCGCCCGTTAAAACGTTTTAAATGGATTAAAAAGCTTTTATTTTTCCCACTTTTTTTCCTATATTTATTCCCGTTTAGTTCGCCGCCGCCACTGTTTCTTATTCTACAGTTTTCTTTCTTCTTTTTTTCGCCATTCGACGTATAGAAATTCTCTTCCTGTTTTTGCGTCCGTTTCATGCCCCCCCTCTCGTCGCCATTCGCGAGAGCTATTTCTCGATAAATATTCTCCAAAGTTGCGGAGTTTATTAATACGAGAGCTGTTGATTGTTGAATAGTTGTTTCTTTGTGTCCTGCAGCTATACAAAGCTTTTATTCTTTTCTTTCGTTTTTTCGAGTCGTCGTAGTCGTTTTCATGTTTGTTTTTTATTAGTAATTGCAATTAGGTAGGTATTTTTGTTCACGGGGGGGGGGGGGGAAAAAATTACAAAAACTGTTTTTTCGTTTGTTTTGTCGAAATTCCCCCCAAAACTGTTTTTTCGTTTGATTTGTCGAAATTCCCCAACGTCTAATTTTATTCGATATAAATTTCAATTCAAAATGAAAAATAGGCCAAAAATGGGTCAAACCCATTGGCAGGTGGAAACTTGGAAAAGCGAGAAAAAATTAGGTCCAGAGAAATATCATTTGAAAATAATTTTCTAGACAGAAATCAAATTGGGTTTCTGCCTCTTTTTTTTTTTTTTTTGGAAATCCATGATTTTTTTCACATATTGGATTTTTTTTTCTAGAAAATTTTTGTAACTTCAGAAAAGAAAAAAAAAAACAAATTAAAAATTCAAATTAATTAAAACCCAATCTGAATTTTTCCCAATAAAAAAAAATCCATGACTTTTCCATGACCTAGTAATTTTTTTGTATACTCCATGACCTTTCCATGACTTCCTTGACCTATTTTTAAAATCTTTGATTTTTTCTCGACTTCCATGACCTGTTATAGGACACCCCGATTTACCAATTTTCAAATCAATTTTTAGAAATTGGAAAGACGAGTGCAATTTTTCAATGTATCATGAAACACCTTTTTAATCACCATTTGAAAATCAATCTTCGAACAGGAATAGAATTCATCAGTTTTTGAATAAATTTTGAAGGGTTGAAAAAACAATTCGCCAGCAAAATTTTTACCTAGAAGCGACGAATCATGGTTTTGCAGGATAAATTTGCGATGCTTCAGCATTTTTATGCCTTTCATACCCTGATGATCATTTTTGTTTCTTAAGAGTTTCGTAATTTCACAATTTTTTTTTTCAATTTTTAAAAATTTCATTTTATGGCTTTCTCATTAGTATTTAACAAATTTTAAACTCATTTTAGAAAATACATCTCAAGAGTAGGTACGTATTAATAACGAATAAAAAATTCAATAATTCAATCGAACAAAATTCTTAACTAACTATTTTCATGTTTCAAGAAATTTAAGTACTTTTAACGGTTGAAGGGAGGGGGGGGGTAATTTTTCCCAACTCGACCACCACGTGTCATTTTCTATCAAAAAAAAAGGATTATACTGGAATGCTACTATCAAAAATTTTCTTTAATTTATAATTTTCGACGAATTTTGAAATTTTTTGAAATTTGAGTAAACTCGAAGGCCTTTTAAGTATCATTTGAAGGGTTTAAAATTTTTTTCAACACAATTTTCTGTAAACAGAAACTATATTTAGAAAAATTCAAATAAAAATCCAAAATGTCCAACATTTTAAAATTTTTTTCAAGATTTAATTTCCCCCTCCATCCCGATTCTTGGAATTTTTTTGTGGGACTCTTAGTTTGGCCAGAAAATCCACATTATGGGAAATTTAGCCCATACACAAAGTTGATGATTTTGAAAATGAAAAAAATCCCAAATACATGGATTTTTTGGCCAAACTAAGGGTCCTACGAAAAAAATGCTAAGAATCAAAATAGTAGAGCTTGAAATTCTCTTTCTGCTCAAAACGATTAGTTTTTTTCTAAGAGGCTTAGTTTTCGAAATTTTTGCAGTCCAAGTTTCAATTTTTCATTTTCAAAAGCATCGACCTTCAACGTGGACCACCCTGTATATTTAAAAATTGACAAGGTGTCAAACAACCGAGAGTAGAGCGAGTGGAAAAATCCAAGAAAAATTGTTCATCAAATATTAATAAAGGTCGTCTTAGCATTCGTTGTAGATATCTATACCCAATAGACACTCAGCTGAATGGGTTCAGTGACCTGTAAACACTGTATACTCAAAAGTCACGAAACTAAACTCGTATTATCGATCGATATTACTCTCGGGATCTACCTTAGAAAAAGTGACAAACGAAATAGGACAGCGATATATCATAAAAACATTCGCATGAAAGTATGTACTTCTCATTTCATAAGTAATTCAGCAGATGTGCAGACTTAGGTATATGTAGATTATTTCCTTCACCTCGTAGGTACTCGTATAACTACAACATACCCCATTTCCATTATATTGAAATAAAGTTGGATTTGAAAAAAAAAGAAAAAAAGTAGAAACAGGTGTCTTGGACCGACGATATCGTTATCACCGGCCATGGTTCCACTGATCATGATTATCGCGCGCTACTAAACAGCCCTCTTTAGCTATTTTACCTAAGGCAGATGTTAAACATGACGTTAAACGTACGTAGATGTACCTTCGAATATAAACTGCTCATATATTTAGACCTCACTCAAGTGTTTCGTTAATGAACAGACATACCAAGTACGAGTACAAATCACCTATAACCAAAGATGAAGTGGGTGGAAGGGGGGGCCTAAACATTGAAAAGTTTCCAACCATTGCAGGATTTTCTGTCATTTTTTCGACACAATATAGTTACAAAGTTTTTCAAACTTTCTCCAAAAAAGGAGTCATCACTTTCAAAAAAGTTTTCGGCCAAACATGCAATTTGCCATTGTGAAGGAATAGGCAGGCCACTTTTCTACCCCATTTTGATCCAGTCCAGCACCCTTATCACCCTCTCCTCATTCGTTTTGAACAAACATGCATGTATCAAAGCGAAACTTGATCAAAAATCAAGGTAGGGGAGAAATTTTGTCGAGTGATATTTTGAAAAAATCTAGAACAATGTTCGGAAGGGTTAAATGTGGATTGTCGTTAAAATTTCTATTTTTGACAATTTTGAACCGAATTTTTTCCAACTTGAAGGGATGGTAGATAGTATCAAGGGTAGTTTATGGAAATTTTTGAAAAAAATTTCGGGCACTTTTTCAAGGTCAAATGGAAATTTTAAATTTTTTAACGGTCATTTTGGTAACCCCTTTCAGGGATGCAATTCTGAAAAAAATATATATTGTGTATCTAGCCTAGATGTACAACCCCATATTTTTGTAGAACTTGATATCGAGATGCGTCATCATCAAAAATGCAAAAAACCGATTTTTTCGTCTACTTTTCTCCTTTAAATGGGTCATTCCTGGTCGAAATTTTTTTTTCTTGCAATAATCATCAATGTCACCAAAATACACCATCAACCTGCATTTAGACCAAAGGCTCTGGTGTGGTAAGGGGGTCAATCGGCCTCTGGTCGAAATTCAAAATTGTTTTCATGGCTTCCGGTTTGTTATAGTAAAAGATGATTTTTTAGCCTCGGTGGAATCCTTGGGCTCCACCCTGGGGGCTGCATCCCCAAAATAGTGATTTTAAGCTAAAAAATTCTATCTCCG
>FIZU01007821.1:0-10066 GCA_900064475.1 Pseudococcus longispinus
CGTTAATTGAGAATTTTTTACCTGAAAATCGCATTTTTACGACCTCCTGGCGCAGTGGGGTGGGGAACGAAAAAATTTTTTCCACGAAAAATGTTTTTTAGGGTCCCCTAACACTATACTAAAATTTTTCCGAAATCTGAGGACAGGGGCATTTTGCCCTCTTAATGGGGGGTACCCTTTCCACTAACTTTTTGGGCATGGAAAGAGATAATGCTGACTTTTAGGCACATGGTCAGACAAATAATTTAAACTTTTTGAACTTGGAAAATTTTAGAAATCAGTGTAACTTTCCAATATTTTGTCAGATAGACTTCTTGGATTTGGAAAATTTCAGATATTAAGCTGATTTTCAGACATTTTGTCAGATTTTTTTGGTCTCGGAAAATTTCAACTTTATGGTCTTAAAATATTTCAAGAAAGTTCGAATCAAACATTTTGACATGTAAATCTCTTATGGCTGGGGTCAATCGTAAAATTTTGTCCATTTTCATTACCCTTTTTAATTGTTCAATTCCTTGACGATGACTTTTAGACATTTTGTCAGACTTTTTTGGACTTGGAAAATTTTTTCGATTTCCATTGACTTTTTGAACTTGGAAAATTTCAGAGATAATGTTGGCGTTTAGAAATTTTGTCAGACAAACAATTTAGATTTTTTAATTTTAACTTAGAAAATTGACTTCCAGGCATTATATTAGACTTTTTTGCCCTTAAAAAATTTTTAAGAACTCGAATCAATTTTTGGACTTGAAAAATTTTAAATTTACAAATTCCTTGACGATGAATTTCAAGACATTTCGTCAGACTTTTTTTTTTTTTTAAATCGTGGTAAAATTGAACAGTTTTTTTGCTCATTTATTTTCCACAGGACTTTTTCTTATACATTGGTCCTTAATATATCACACTGTTGTTTCCTATCTGCGCATTTCTGAAAGAAATGATAGGAAGAGGGCTTCACAAATGTCGAAAGTAGGTGACAATCCTTGTAAATGGGGCCCCCTCCTCATCAATCGTTATAGACGAGTCTCACGACACGAACCGCGAATGTAGACTGAAAAATGTTTGGAAAAATCCTTTAAAAACTAAAATTTAATAATTTCTCGACCATTTAAGCCAAAATAATCAAAAGTTCGATTGAATCGCAAGGCTTGTAGGATGAAACGCCAAAACGCGAGGCCCTTTGCAATGGCGCATATGTGGCACACGCTTCGAATCGGCGCTGCCACCCTTCATAGTACGAATTATACTGGATTCCCTCTCTAACTTTGCTCATAGTGAAATGAATGCATGGTATGCGAACACGTTATCAACCTATACATTAGATACTATAATGAATACAAGCCTAATACACGTCCTAAGCTTACACGAGCGGGCGTCCAGCATAAATTATAAGTATAAAACGAGAGAAAGGTTATTTATCCGCTTTATGACACGCGATGGCGATGGCGACGGTGTACAAAACGTATACGTACTTATACTTACGCTAATATCATTTCAATATCGCATTCGCGGTCAAGTGAAGAGAGAAAAAATTAAGGCGAACCTTTATAATACTCGTGATGGACGCCGTAGACGCACCGTAACAGTACGTAGGTAGATTTCGGACACCACGCCATCGTCCGTCGTCGTACCACAAGAAAATAATCTGACGAAGAAGAAAAGAGAAGGAAAAAACTCGTATATATATATGTATAGGAAAAAGTCAACGCTCGTTTAACCCGTTCAAAGTTTAATTTTACGCCAAGTTGGTTTGCGGTGTGTAAACGCGTTTAATAATACAAACATATCCGACCTAAGCTCGCTTTTCAATCTTTATTAAGTGAGTACCTTACCTACAACCTAGACCTGCAGCGTGGTACAGGTAGGTTAGGTAGGTAACTGTACGTTACACGTATCGTAGATATACGTAAAACCGCAGTTCGGTGGCAGCCAAAGGCGGCCGCACTGTCAATTTTTACCAACCGACCAGGGTCAGTTTTTGAGGGCGCGGCGTGGCCCGGATTGAAATATATCGTAATGCATTTATCCCTATTTAACATTTAGCACGTTTAAAGTAGATTAATTCCGAATGGCAGGAAATTCCGGCGATATTTAATTACGCTTTGGTGTAAAGAAGACGCGAGCCCGAGCTAAATAATTAGTATTTGAGCTGTTTTATTTCGTTATTTCAACGTTAAATTATGTGTTCGTGTTGGTTCATTTTGAAGGCGGGCGCTCTCGTCGTCGTCGTCTTCGTCATCGCGCTTTTAATGTAAAATCGTGGTGCTGGTAATGTCTTCTGTGTATTTTGGCGCTGGGCGCTGGGGCAAGTTGCCCTTGATGACGGTGGGTACAGAAGCTATGTTATTGCGGCGGAAACGCGAACGGAATACCCGCGGCTTTTAATTTAAAAGGCCATCTCGCCATCGAGGTAAGTTTACATTCTTCGCGAGGTTTACCTAAAAACCAACGTTTCTATTTAATTTTTCTCGTTTTCGTTTCGTTTATTTTTGCTCTTTTTGTAATAATTTTCCAGATATGACGTCGTGTGCGCCGTTTCAGCATCGACGACAGGGTACAACATGTGAAAACAAAACGATGGAAAAAACGTCGTTTCAGTCTACTCACGCGTATGGTATTTGAAATGCCGAAAAGCAATAAATTCGCGTGCTTTTCACTTGACAAAAAAAAAAAAACATCGTCGTCAAGAATCACTGCGCTTGGCATGACAGCGCAATTATACTTGTTTTCGCGTGTGCGGTTGCTGTACAACCATTTGTACGTTAGAAACGAATTGTTGACAAGTTGTATGCGAATGCCATAGCTGGAGCTGGAAAAAAACCCTGACACTTGTATGCGCCATAATATGTAGATAACTATGGAACTGAGTCACTGATCACTGGGGTAGTGTTTGTTTACATTCGCAACGTACCAATAAGTATGGGTAGAGTTGCCTATTCTACGCCGCGACGCTCCTTCTAGTCGTCGAATGAAACCTTTTTTTCCCCTCTATAACGTAAAAGGGTATTTATACGTACATACGGAGTTAGCTGTAGTACCTGAATAAATAACCAAAAGGTGCGCGAAAAGTTATACGAATCGATTCCTCCAAGTATCTTTTGTTTCAATTTCACTCGTAATAGGTACTTTTGATACGTGCAAGTGCTGTTGATGGATGACGTTAGTCGATCTACCTTTGTAAAGGTCTACTCATATACCATATGTAGGGGTATGTATGTCTACGTACGTAGATGTACCAGTCTGCCTCACGTACGACTATGACGAATAGCAACGGGTAGGTATATCTTTTACAGTTCGTAAACAAAAACCTTGCCTGAGGTATAACGTATTTGTAGATGTGTTTACGCGTACCTCGTTTCAAAAATGTACCCTCGAGTAATCCAAAAATTAACTAAATTTCGTCATTTTTTAATTTTTTTGTATCAGACATCTGACATCTTCAATCAGATTCCCAAACATTATCTCGAAGCTAGTTTTGTTCTCACGAAAATCGAATTTCCCTATCTATCGTACCAAAAATCGATATTTTTTTAATAGTTTTCTCGAACAAAAATTTCCACGAATTAGTGATTTTTTTCACAATTTTGAAAGTTACATACGAATTACATAGCATAAAAATCGTTAAAAATGATTGAAAAGTTAAGAAAGAAAATGTCTTGGAAATTTTAATACGTTGGAATGATCTTTACATTTTATACCTAAATGTTACAAAAATGATAGAAAATGAGATGAAATTCTGATAAAAATTGTTTAAAATATCACCTAAGGGTTTGTAAACGTCATAAAAAAATATTTAAAAATGAAAAAATCATCAAATTAATTTTCTTTAAAATTTTAAAAAATAATTGTAAAGTTGTAAAAAATCACTCTAAAATCGTTTAAAATATAAAATTCATTTAAATTGCAAAAAAAAATGTTGAAATATCCGTGGAAAATTGTTCAAATTCGAGATCGTTTAAATTGTCTGAAATACGAGTATTACAACAATTTTTGAAATGGTAATGAAAATTGATGAAAATTTTTCAAAATTGTAGAAAAATTGTTCAAATCGCTTGAAAACTATGTTAAAACAAAGTAAGAATGGATAGAATAACAATAACGTTGTTCAATTAAGTGATAAAATTGCTTGATATGAAAAAATTCTTCAAATTTTGAGAAAAAAAATCTTGAAATCTACAAAATTTGTTGAAAAGTATCCAAAGTAACTTCAAACCTACCTCAGTTGTCGAAAATGATATAAATATAAAAATTGATTAAATTTCATCGAAAATAGGGAATTTTTTGCAAAAATTACTCGTAAAGTCAAACAGGTATAAAGAAAATTACTCGCATTAAATTATTACGAATGAAAATTGATTAGAAATAAAATAATAATTACGTGTAATTCTTCGATATTTCAACTTAGATCCAATTTTACAATTTTTCAGAATATTTTGAACATCTTTTTAAACAATTTCAATGTTTTTTCGATGTTTTTGTGAAATATTTACCATAATTTAAACGATTTTTATGAAAATATTCAGAATTTTTTTTAGCATTTTCAAGCAATTTTATCGATATTACAACAAATTTTATGGCATTTAAAATATTTTTTGGGAATTTTTCAATTTTTTTTCGTGATAATAATTTTTTTTATAACATTTGTTACTATTTAAATACTATTTTATCCATTTTAAATGATGTTTTTAACATATTTTAAAATGATTTTGCGGTCTTTAGAATTATTTTATAAATTTTTGTGCTTTTTCCTACAATTTCAATGGAATTCAACATTGCGAATACAGAAAAATAAGGTGGAATTAGTTACCTTTGAAAGCGATCATATAATAACTTGAAAATCTATTGTAACATTTCGCATTGGAGTAATTTACTCCGTATTGCTTGAGAAACAAATAAAATCAAATGTTCGGAAGGGGGCTATCGAGGATAGCAAAACATACTGCCAAACTTTTTCAAAGCTGTGTAGTTAGAGGTACGTAGAAAGAACTGTAAGAAAAAAGGTATAAGCCTTGTTAAGCTCCAATGAACGTTGGAAATTTGGCAAAAAATTCTGCACTTGCTCGTTCTTTTAGTTTCGCAAAGGTTGTGTCGAGTTGAACGATTTTCCAAATTCTTTTATAATTTTCGTTATTTTTAACTCGAGCGTGAAAAATTCGATACGAATTATAATTGGTTATGAAGAAGTTGTTTTCGAAAAAAATCATCCCCTCGATATCGCTCACTCCACCCCCTCCCGTCTATACAAAGTAATATCCACGTTGAATTCGAAATTGTGAAAAACGAATACCTAAGTTGGAAAATTTGGTTCAACGAGCGAGAAGGAAAAGGAAAGAAAGAGAACTTACGTATACGCAACAGACGCGAGAAAAAAAATCACTTGCATTCCTCGAGACCGTCTTGCGACGACGTTAATCTTCACTCGGATGTCTATACCATTATCACATTTCAAATTATCTCGTTTTTCGGTCACTTCCTGGTTGTTTTCGTCGGATAGGGTCGAAGAGCGTTAGGGGGTGGGTTGAGTTGACGCGAAACTGGGCGAAAGAAATAGGATATTGGCCGATGGCGGCGGACGGTGGCTGACGAAATGAAAGGGTGGATTTTTTTATCGCGAAAAAACGCATCAACAACAATAAACAATTCGTATGTGGGCTTTTGGTGATCGGGCGCGAGTGCGCAAGGCATTCGCGGAGCCGGCTTAACAATCATTGGGAAAGATATGATGAAAGTGAGGGCGCTGACGTCCATTAAAGAAAACATTTATAAAAGAATGAAAGTGACTCACGAAAATCATTGTACCTGATGCACGCAACAAGTGACAGACAACCGTCGCACCCTTAATTGCGGTTACAATTACGAATATCCGGCAACTATCTATACACTTTGGAGCTGTGCTGTAAGTTTTTCTTTTTTACGTATTTTTCTCTTCGTCGTTTTTAATTTCGTTCTATTTTTTCTCTTTTTTTTTCACTTATTTTTTAGTACATTTATTTATTTTTCGCGTTTTTTTTTTCGCTCTCTTGATAAGTATATTTTTCGTCGTATATATCGAGTGGGGTTTTGGTGGTTTTTTTGAGCGAAGGGGTAGATTTTTCCGAGTCGCTTTGGTATAATTGAAGTCGAGCTTAGTGATTTTCCGTGTAAAGTTACGATTAAGATGTATTTGACGTGGTTTTTCTTCTTTCAAATGTTAGTTGTGAGTGGCAAGTGAGGACGAGTATCATCATAGTTGACGATATATCTACGTATGTACTTTACTTACTCGATAAGAATTTCTTTTCATTTCGTAAAAAAACGAAAAATAGTGGAGGTTTATTGAGCTTTGCTCAATTTATAATGAAGAACTTTGTATCTTAATCCGTTGAAATTGTTTGAAAGTTCGTCGCCGAAGTGACGATTATTTTTTATCGCCTTCTTAATACCCAGAGCTTCGTACTTGCTTCCTTGATTACAAATTTTCCATCGACACTCGAAGAAAAGCAACATTTCTCGGAGTAGTGTTTCAGAAAACTTAATTGGTTTAAAAGTTGGTTGATTTTTATTATCCATATTTTGAGAAAAATCGTTGCAAATTTTTGAAAATTTCGAAAATAAAATATGCAATTGCCAAATGATAATGAAGAAAGTGTTTGGAGTTCGTGTTCCTACGAGAGTAATCTCGGACAATTTCTTCTCATAATTGAAATTTTGACAAATTTTATTCGAGGAAAAAATGTCATTTTGAATTTTTTTTTCAATACTAGTGATATAAGTGTACGTAAAGTTTGTATCATTATACTTGAAAACTCGTTACAAAAGGAATCCTTTTAATATCGCAACGACTGTTTAAACTTGCTACAGATGGAATTCATAAATAAGTAATGTAAAAATACCACACACAATATGCACGCGTGTATCGCTTGTAAAGTTTCATTTGGTGAATTGAACTGATTTTGGAAAAGAAAATGACAAATAAAGGAGTAAATAGTGTGAGGAAATTCTACCATGTTGCTTTTTTTTTCGCTGCGAAATTCCGGACTGGAGAAGTCTTGGAAAAGCTAGAAAATGTCGCAGACGTGTATGATGGGCACATCTCGTGGGTAAAATTACGTGGCTTAAATTAAGCATACAAACTTTTCTCCGAGGGGATCTAACTGTGTGGATTTTCTTATTAGTCGAAACGCTTTTAATGGTTGATGAGACGAGTGAAATGAAAATTAAGAATGGTAATGTCGAGGTAAAAGTTGAAGTGGTTCTTACTTTTTGTAAAGAAGTGCCGAGTGCGTATGTAGGTAACAAATGTTTGGATAACTTATAATAGCTCAGTTTCGACGTACACGATTCAATTAAAATGCGAGCGAATCAATCGAAAGTACATATCCACGTTGAAATAGCGACGACACGAATGCGATGGATACCTACTTACGTAGCTTACGTACATCGAAAAACAAAATGAAAAAAATGTCACCGGATTGTCGAAACCGAGTGAAATACGACGGTTGGGTTGTACTTTTTCCCAAAGCAAATATTTTCGCTGCTGGGTATTTATGCACCTTTTTCTTGGACGTCGTTCGGTATTTTTGCGAAAGTATATCAAAATGGTACTTATTTCGCTACTTTGATATTTGAAAAAATTTGTATCCGGCAATTTTCATAATTTAAAAATAAAACAAACGTAATTGGAAACGAACGAGAAAGTAAAAATTCGCGTCAAGATAGAACACATACGCGAGCTTTTAAATTAAACCGAAGTACACGTGAACTGGTTCGCGTCGACGAGTGCACAATTTTCTCGTGTATGAATACTCCTTCTTAATGTAATCTTCCCCATTACCCTCCCAACCACCATCATCTTTTCGTATAGATGAACCATAAAAAGCTTGTCAACTTGTTGATACGTGATTCCAAAGTGATAAACATCACGTAGGTCTACGTACTTCGTTAAAGATACTCGTAGATATCAAACGATGTTTATACAGTTTTCAAAGACTCTCCGCACCGTACGTTATCTATAGGCATTAGTTTCGTCTTGTGGAATACATTTTATGCGAAATTTTTCCTTAATTTTTATAATTATAAAAAAAGTCGACTCGAAGTTGCATGTTTGTGTCCATTGTCCACCCACTTCGGCGTAATTACTATTTATAGTTATAATTTTGCGAATCTTGTAGTCTCGAGAGACTTTCCAATTTTAACTTGCGGTGAAAGGAATCTTCAACTTGAGATCGTTTAGATATAACGCGAATATATACTCGAATTTTAGATAACTAAATGCGTACTGCATAATTTACAATGAGATAGGGTACTTTTTATTCAACTCTCCGTATAACTGCTTGTAGAGTAATGCGAAAGTCGAGTAATGGAAAGCTTTTGAGGATTGTTAGGACACGACGCACGCGAGCCGACGACACGAGAACGTATAATCCGCGTGGTTTTCCACTTGAAAATCCAACTAGCAAACGAGCAAAATTACGAGTATTGCGAGTTCAACGTGTTTTTTTGTTTTTGAATTTTAGGAAATTAAAACCTATCCATTCGGAATCTTATAACACTCTTAGGAATAATTTACAAGTTATTGTAGAGGTGGTGCACATAACTCATAACCGACGAATTAGTATTGATCTTTTATTTCACTTCGACGAAGTGCTCTCGAATCGGAAGTACTCTTACCTAACACCTTTGTCGTTACCAAAAAGTATCCAATTAATGGGTACCTCCTACTTGCTAACTGACTACTTGCGTACAAAATTTTAACGAAATCCGAATTCGTTGGTGAGAAATGTTTTTTTCGATAAATAAGTGTCAGCGATGACGCACTGAGAAATTATTTGAACGAAAGAATTTCGTGAAGAAATGAAAGTAGTCCTTAATTAATTTACTGTTTTCGTAAAAACTAGGTCGTTGAAATTGACAAATTTTACATTAAAACGTTTTTTGAGAACCATACTTACGTATCTGCCTACTTTCTTTTAGGCAAATTTTGACGTTTTAGAAAACAATTGATTATTTAGATATAGTGGTATTCGCTTTTCCGAAAAGTAATTTTTTGATTTTTGGTGAAAAGAAAAGTGAAAAGTGGGCAAAATGTGCGAAAAGTGGTGGGAAGTAAAGAAAGTGCAAATACTTCTCATAAAGAGGTCATGTGGGGTGTCGTTTTAAAGCTCTCATCGAGAGCTTCACAATGACGCCTTCAAAACTGAATTTTAATGGAAATTTTTTTTATTTTATTCAATTTTTGTAAAATTAGTACACATTTCTTAAAAAATTAGAAAAAACGAACAAAAAATCACTTATTACGAGTAGATACCAGAAAAAATGAAGAAAATTATGCATTTTTGAACAATACTTTTTTTCACAACTTTTCAATGAGCATCTCTCACTTGGATCAAAATGTGCAAATCAAAATTTTTTTGTTAGACATTATACCTACGTATCAGTTCGGAAGTATCCATTTTCAATTTTTTGTTTTGGTTCATGGTGTAGGAACCTACACTTCAACACAAACCAAGTATGACAATGAAAAGATGAACCTGAAATTTTGTGTTGCTGACACTTTTTCAAGTCGTCCGTTTTTATGAGAAAATAATTTCAGTCACTTTTTGCTCGCCTAAGTAAAGTATAAGGGGTGTCTAATGTAAACCAAATTGGGTCAAATTAAAAAAAAAAATTCATGACGATGCTTAGTCTCTTTTGATATAAAATGGTGCATAAAATATTCAAACTTTAATAGACGGGGCTTCAAATTTGTTCAAAATTTCCGAAAAGTTGAAAAAAATTATAAATTTTTTGAAATGTTGAGGATTTTTGTTAGAAGTTTTCGGTGCAATCTCTTTTAATAGGTATGAAATTCTTGGGAACATTTTCATCTGGCTTACATGAAAAATGTGAGATTTTTTAATTCGTGAAATAAGAGGATGTTAGAACCTCATTGCAATTTTTAACATAGGATATGCTGTTGCTATGGGCAATATCGCGAAAAACCTAACGAAATTTCGTTACGAAATTCCTTAACGATAACTTTTAGACATTTTTTCAGACTTTTTTGAACTTGGAAACATTTTCAGATTTCCATTGACTTTTTGAACTT
>FIZU01007823.1:0-21188 GCA_900064475.1 Pseudococcus longispinus
CGAAGCGATCTGGAGCCTCCAGCAAAAGTTGACTTTTTTCCAGCATTTTGGAATCACTCCAGAATGTGCTGTAATTAACTTCGGCAGCTAAAAATTTTATCCTGACGTTAGGGTGATATTATTGGTCGATTAGCACGGTTGAATCGAAAACCCGATGTGATGGGTTGACACGTGTATTTTTTACAACTCGAAAATTTTGTCTATAAAAAAAAATTCCAAAATCGTCAGTTTCTCCAGAAATTCGCTCGATATGGCCGTATTCAAAATTCACTTGCCCATTTCGGTTCACTTATCATACCAAGGAGCACAGCAGAATTAGTGTGGTGAATGGACATTTGCTTCGAATTTTGAAATTATATTTAAAAAACACTTTATGGATCTCATGCAAATTAAAATCACTTTTGGTCTTTGATTAAAAATATGTTACGATCCGATCTATTTTGAAGAGTATTTGCCCTTTCAATTTAAAGATAGACAGAATGTTTTTTTGTTTTTTTTTTTTTGTCAACTAGTGGTATTTGGTCAAGTCAAAATTTTGAGGTACATGAATTCACCGTACACCCTGTATACTCTCTAATAGCTGAACTCGAACTACACATATGCCTATGCGTTTGCCTTCTTTGAGATTTGAAGGGAGAAGTTATTTTTCTAATGTACTGTAAAACATTAAACAACGTTATTTGTTGGTACAGATACAGGTACTTCATCAATTGAATTATCCACATTCAAAAACTTTATTTTAGAGGAGCAATGAATTCTAAGAACAATACTTTTCGATTTCAGAGTTTAAAAGAAGATCAATCAATAAAAACCAAGCAATTATTATTAAGCATGCATTGTGTATTTGATGGAAATGTATGTAGGTAGCTAGATACAATTTTTCAGTAAATGAATCAATGGAATCCAAAAATTTACCTAATTTTTAAATATAATATAACATGTACCATCTTCACAAAGTGAACCGCCACAGCAATCTTTATTCTCTAAACATGGTTGTCCAACTGAAGAACATTTACTGGCTGAATATGAATCCAGAATTAACATGAAAAGTACACAAATGCTGAATAAAAACATGATGTAATACTTCGTCATGTAATAACGAATAAGTAGGTAACGACTAAAGTATTAATTTAGAATTAAGAGTAAGTACGATAACATTATTCACAACAGTAGGCTACTAGGTATAATAACCAAATGAATAAAATGACAAAATGTTTTATTTATTCAATGAATGAATTTTCAGTTGATTGTTGGGAATTATTATATATGTGTAATATAAGTTGAAGGTTGATGAAAATTCCTGGTAAGTTAAAAATTACCAAGAACCTAACTAAGTTCCTAGACATCTTTTAGTTTACAAATTACATATGATAATGGTAGAACTTAGATTAGGGTGTTTCGGGAGTTGTGTGCAATACATTTATTTTATTGTGAAATATACCAAGTTACTGTTCACATATTTATTTATTTACTTATCGAACCGGTTTGAATTTATATGGGTAATTAATTACAAAAAAATTATAGTTTTTTGTCATAAATGACTACTTTGACATTCAAAAAGTCAATGAAAATCTGAAAATTTTTCCAAGTCTAAAAAAGTCTGACATAATGTAAGGTATGATTTAAATAGATAGGTAAGTATTTCTTGTAAACACGTACATTGTGGGTACTTGCAGGTGGTACCTACTTGGAAATTTTAAATATTTGTAGATAACGATGAAATAAATCACTTATAAACAATGTTGCAGTACTCGTGTAAAGATAAATGAATAAAGTGAATAAACAATTCTAGGAATGACAAATGACATAGTCGTATCCAAAATTTACCTGTTATTTTCAGTTCACTTATCATATTAAGGAGCACCAGCTAAATGAAAGTGGTGAATCGACGCTCGCTTGCTTGGAATTTTGAAATTATCAAAGAAAACACTTCGTGGTAAAATTATTATCTACCTACCTTTTCCAACCATTTCACTCTCCTTAATTTTTTTTTCTTCCGTGGTTGTGACACTTTTTCAGTAAAAAAAACAATTGAAATGGTGAATTTCAAATTAAAATAAATAAAACTGCTGAAAATAGAAAAAAGAGGTACGTGTAGCGCCATCTAGTACAAAAAAACGAACTTATTTGGTCATCGTAAGTCACAAAATTAAAAAACATGAAGAAATGTTTCAAAAACGCCTTGCAGAGTATGCAGTCAAACTTACTTCGATGCAGGAGTTGCATAACCGCAGATTTAAAAGTTGCCCCAAAACTCGTGTCTACTTATAGACTTGAGTTTTTGGACAATTTTTAAATCTGTGAATATACAACTCTTGCACCGAAGTAAGTTTGGTTGCATACTCTACAAGGCGTTTTAAAACATTTTTTTTATTTTACGAAAGCATAGTGTGACTTATTGGAAACATTTTGGGGTGATGGAGGGAGCCAAATAGGGTGTATGAGGGGGTAGAATTTGAAATGCAATTGGGTTTTCACAGTGGTGCCAACCTGAGGAAAATAAAAGTTGATGAAGACGTAGTGTGACTTGTGGAAAAGCTAAGGGTGCGTTTGAAGTTGAAGGGTTACATTACAATGGAGTATAATGTGGCGTAGAATTTGAAAATGCAATTATTTTTTTGCAGTGCTGCCAATTTGAGGAAAATTAATAGTAATCAACATGTAGTATGACTTGTGGAAACCCCAAGGGTGGGTTTGAAGGATGAAAATGGGGTATAATGAGGTGGTAAAATTTGAAAATGCAAATACTTTTTCGCAGTGGTGCCAACCTGAAGAAAATCAAGTGATGAACGCGTATTATGACATGAAAAATGTAAAGGTGGGGTAAGGGGCATAATAGGATTGTAGAATTTAAAAATACAATTAGTTTTTCGCAGTGCTGCCAACCTGAGGAAAATAAAAGTTGACAAAGGCGTACTGTGATTTGTGGAAAACCCAAGGGTGGATTTGAAGTGTGAAAATGGGGTATAATAAGATCGAAGAATTTGAAAATGCAAATACTTTTTCGCAGTGGTGCCAACCTGAGAAAAATAAAAAGAGATAGGCGTGTAGTATGACTTGAGGAAAATGTAATGGTGGATGGAGAGGGCATAATAGGGTGGTAGAATTTGAAAATTTTATTGGTTTTTCGCAGTGCTGCCAACCTGAGGAAAATAAAGTGATAAACCTAAGGGAAAAAATATTTGCGAAGGCTTAGTGTGACTTGTGGGAAAGGTATGGGTGTGGTGGCGCCTGGGGAGCATAATAGAAGGTAATGAGGTAGTAAAATTCGAAAATGTAATTGTTTTTTCGCAGTGCTGCCAACCTGAAGGGAAAAAGGGTGACTTGAAGAAATTGTACAGTGGTGTGGTGAAACTCTGAATTAATTTTTTTTTTCAAATATAACAGATATCATAGACTATATCATTCATTTAATAAGGAATGGTCAGAAGTTTGGTGAAACACACATCATAATAACCAACATAAATTACAAAATCAATAAATATTCTCAAGACAAAAATTAGTAAAAAAAAATTAAAATTAAATAATTCATAGAATTTCAAAGAGAGCTTAGAAACGATTCATCGACATTTTAACATAAATCAAATAGTATCGAAACACCACGTGTAATCAATAAATAAGACTCGAACAAAATTTTAAAAATAAATATTAAAAATATCTTCTAAAATATCACATTTACATACATAAAATCTGATATAAATATACGTTTAAAAATATGCATATTTTGTCACAAGTTCCTTGCCGCTGGATTTCTTCTTTACCGAAGATATGTATCCTAAAAATTGCAAATCTCTCAAGGCAAGAATAAATCGAGCACTGAAAAAAAATCAAAAGAAAAGTAACGTCAATATTTGAACGAATGAAATAAGATTACTTTTGTAAGGAAAAAACATCGATAGAAGAACCACTTACTATATTTCACGATTAACATCATTATCGTCAAAAGTTTTCTTATCCACGATGATTCTAAATGCCTGCAACAAGAATGCAAAAATTAATCCATCGAGAGAAGACTACGCTTGAGTAATAGGTACATGAAATAATCATACTTGAAACCAATCATACAAATTGATGGCATTGCCACATTCCATATGTAACTTGAAGACGGTAGATAGATCTGGCATCGTTTTAAGAACCTGATCTCTTGAATTCTGCTTACAGCATTCGCACTAAAAAAAAATGAAGAATAGAGTTTAAAAATTCTTCGTTAACAAATATCTTATTTATTTTAATGAAGGGCATTACTTCTATATACACAGCCGGAGTTTCCAAAGCGTTATGCAGTGCTGTTCTAGGAATAGGATCCACGAGTCTTTCAATAGTTTCGGAATCATCGTAAATGAATAATTCGCGTAGAGGAATATCATCCAGCGATTTAAGGCACACTTTTAAGAAATCGTGATTGAGAAAATCCAAAAGTTCTCTTCTCGCTTCGACGAATTCGCTTTGTAATTTTCCTTTTTGAGCGCTCGTTCTCAATCCCTGAAAAACAGATTTGAATTTAAAAAAAGAAAAGAGAGGAATGCGGTGAAAAGAATCAAATTACGTCTTTGAATAGAGCTCTGCGTGATAACGATGATGGACTAGCTTTGACAGAAGGACTTTTAAGTTCTTCTTTCCTTTCAATCAATTCGTTTTGTAATTTTATTTTCTGAGGACTGGTTTTTGAATCCTGAAAAACAGATTATTTGAATTAGAAAAGAAAGATAAGAAAGAAATAAAAGAATGAGAATATAATTACGTCGGTGAATAACACTCTGCGAACTAATGGATTAGCTTCGCCAGGACTATTAGCAGATCCTAGAGGGTTTCGAATTGATCTCATAGGACTTATAGTACTTTTCAATGAGCTTTTCGGTGTTTTGAAAGGACTCGTGGATGCTTTGACTGGACTTCTGGTAGCTTTGGTAGGACTTCTAGCAGCTTCGATAGGACTTTTTTGGATTATTTCAACACTACTTTTTTCTATTCTTTTTATAAATTTCAATAGTTTGAAACGTATTGTTGACAATTCTGATTCCTTGTAATCGTCCAACATTTTTTCAAGCTGCAACAAAAATTGGTAAAAAAAACATTTTTTTTCAAAAATGAATTATAGTTTATACCTTTTTCAAAGATTCGAGAAGAGGATCTTTCGATGAAACACCGATATACTGTAAGTTCGTCTCCAGCCATTTTTTTCTTTTATCAGGATCCATGACATGCAAGTAAATTTCTTGAATCTAAGAAGAAATGAAATGTGTTTGAAAATTGAAACAAGATTCGGAGAAAGATCAATTATTACTTACAGGAGTTATAAATGTGCTAGATTTCAAAGACTTCATTAATAAATTAAGGCACTGCACAGCAGCATTGAACCGAATCACACAAATATTGAATTCGTCGTATAATTTTTTTAATTCGTCCTGTAAAATTGCAACGATTAGAGAAAATCTTGACCCATAAGGGCAACAAAATAACGCATACTTTCACATTAGGAGAAGAAACCGTCAATTTGGAATCCTTATTCATTTTACGTTTCGTGTTGTACTTTTGCATAGAAGGAAGGTCTAAGATTAAGATGATATCGTCATCAGTAAGGTCATCGATGCGATCAGAAATATTGTTATTTTCGGGATCGCAGCAAAACGTTGCGTGAGCAGGTGATTGAGAGAAATGTTCTAAAACGCACAGCTAATTTCAAAAAAAAAAAACATCAACGTTATTTTCAAATATAGAGGAAAATACTATAACTCGCAGCAAACACAATCAATAAATACCTTAGCTCCTCTGATGAATTCCTTCACAGAAAAATTGTAATTCATGTACGAATAAGATAGTTTTTTGAACACATTAGGTCCCATATGGAATACGCAATTTTCGCTCAGAAATACCTGTAATTAGATAACATTGAATTGAGCCTTCAGAACGATTTATGATCAACTTGAAAACTCACTTCTTCTAAAACTTTATCCAAGAAAGCAACAGATGGTCGAGATTGAAACGGATAAATAGCCAGTTTTGAGTGCACCTGAGATGTGAATCGTTTTTCCAGAGTATTCAACGTGTACGGTACCCCCATCAAGAACATGAATGGCAAGCGGTTTCTAAAAGAACTGTAATTACAAAAATTTTGATTAACACATGCTTTTTCGAGTTCTCAGCTCAATTCTGCAATTTGTATTAACCTTATTGTCTTCAAGAAATCATTTAAAACTTGTCTAGGAAAAATTCCAACATCTTGAATTATTATAACTAAATGTGTTATTTGGCGATCGTCTGTTTCATTTAAATTATCCAAGGATGCGTAATTATTCAAATACCATTTACTTAAAAGTAACAAAGAACACTTGGACTTTGCTATGACAGCGGTGCCTTCTTCATCACTTGAATCTCCATGTTCCTTATAAAATAAACATTTCGATTGATAAATCAAATAGTAATATTCAAATTATGTTATAAAGAATACTTACATTATTAACAAAATCATAAACAACGTTTTCGATCAAACTTTTCAACGACGAAGTCTTTGTAGGATTCAAATTCACCGTACAACAGTTTATTTTCTCATCACTGACAAGATTTTCGGCCACTTGAGATATTACAGATCTGTGATCAGATGAACTGAAACCTAGAGATATTGAGAGATTAATACCGAATCAATTAGTTGATCAACTGATTTCCTTGAGAATAACCTGTAAATAAAGTAATAACTGGAACACGTTCGGCGGTGTATTTATAATTGCTAACGAATTGGACAACATCTTGCACAGCACTGTCCTGTAGTTTGGTGTGAATACTCTAAACATATTGAGAAAATGTGAAATATTTTTCTAGCTTGGCATATAATACAATTAGATGATAGAATTTACCTCTAATTGGCTAGCTAATAAGTCACTTATTTCGTTAGAATCATGATACCATGGTTGTGAATCCACTATGTCGAAGTCATTGGGTAGTTTTCTTTTTTTCGTCGTCTTTCTTGGTACACTTACAGCGAGGCCCTATGAATACAAAAGAAAGGGTTATTCGATGGCATAAACTTGAGAAATAGACGATTGTACAAGTTACTTACACAGTCGTCGTCCATAACTTTATTAATTATCTAGATTGAAATAATAAGTTGTAGAAAATCACACAATGCGGTCAATTCAACTGTTCAACTGGTATAAAAAAATATTTACCATTGATAATAAACGTTGATAAATATTTTGGCGCAATTTATGGATATTGCTATTTTCACCACCATTTGTACAATCCAATAAAATCTTTTCTTTTCTTTGAATAATTATTTAAATGGGCAAAATGACTCTTTTCTAGATATAAACCATTTTATATGTTTAAATAGTTGCGTTGCTTGTATATTGCAGGCATTAAATGAATAATTCTCCATATTTCTTCAATTTATTGGCAGAAACCAAATTCTTTTGCTAAAATTAGGTTATCCTGCACCATTTATCATTTTCTTAATGGTGAATTATTTATCAATTTATTTTGAAATATAAATTCCTTCAAGATCTTTGGCTTCCTATATTATTTTATCTAATATTTCGAAATTTGAATTAAAAAGTGCGTTAAAAAAAATGATAATACACCGAAAACGAGTTCATCATACCATAACAAATAACAATAATGAAAATCTCTCAATTCTCAGCAGATTCCTTTCACTTTTATAAATGTTCCAAGTTCCATTAACCGATGAAAAAACCTGAGCACGGTATCTACTTCGATACAATAATATGCTTCCTGTTTATAGATTTCTTAGGTAGCCTGAGTAAAAGAGCTCTTTATACTGGAATTTTCAACCCGACAAAGGTAAATTGTACCGCCCCAATAAAGCAATAAATCTTTATTGCCTACATTAGATTGGATGAGGATCTTTACCTTCTTTGAAATCTCGCTAAGCATATACGTGTGTACATTGGTAATAATAATAAAGCTAAATGACGTATTTTTCGATTTAACTCGATATATAAGTTTTTTTTTAATGCAATAACGCAGTAATACTGGAACGAGTACATGTAGGTTTTTTCGTAGATTGGATAATTAAGGTAAATTCTACAGGTATATAAGTAGTTCCTTTTGTTTCAAGTTTTAAATATTTGATGAGATGATTGAACCAGTTTGATGGTACACTGGATGATATTTTTCGCTTAAAATCGATCTATGCTTCGAAAAAAAAGAAGAAAAGAACGACTAAAATAAAGAGAAAAGACGAATTGTGTTGGTACCTATGGGCTTGTTGTACTTTAGCAATATAGAAACTCTTTGTACAATGTTTATTTAGTCAATTAGCGTCTGTTCAAGGTAGTTTAACCTTTCCGTACCGAATATGTAAATGAATATGTATGTTCAGTTTTAAGTCTTCGTCCATAAAAATTAGAATTTTTCTAAGATTATCTACTCGATGTTTGAATTTTCAAGTAAGTACCTAGCTACCTATCTATCTATCTATTTAACAAAAATAATTCGAAATCATATCTTTCTACACGATGGTCAAACCCTCTGAAAATCACGTACGTTTCGTTTTGAACCCGAGGGGGAAAAAATCAGTTGAATGAATTGAAGATTTTTTTACAACGTAGAAGGTCTACCTGATGTTTTCGACCACCCAACGAAATCCATCTACCTGAATGAACAAAAATCAAACCTTTTGTCGTTTTTAAAGTGCTCTGGGTGAATCACGAAGGAAAATTGAAAAAAAACATGGACTATTTTTCTCTTTGCTGCAGTATCGGCATCAACTAAGGGATTGTAAATCAGTTTTGTCGAATGGTGTTTTATTTTTTATAGACACTACGACGCCATACTCAATTCAAGAAATTTAAGAACTGGTTAATTTAGGTAGGTAGTATCTAGATACACGATTTGAAATCTATTTTTGCGATTGCACGTAAGCCATCTTGACAAGCAATCAACACTTTTAGATGCACTTTTACAAAATAAAAATGACGGACGCCTATTGCAAACATCGTAAAACCAAAAAATTAACGAGGCAAATAAGAAATGTGAATAAAAATTGGGTACCTAATTGAAAAAAATGAAATTATTGTTACAGGTGCTTGAGCAAAACTGCACATTAGGCAAATTTATTTATGAAAACACTTCGTACGCACCAAATATCTTATCATAACCACACAAAAAACCAATTACGAAATTAATTTTACTACAAGAATCACTCAATATAGAAATTTTCAATCAAAATCATCGTCACCGGAACTCCCGTATAAATGACCAATAGTAAGCAGAAAAAATTAAAAATACCGTCCAATGGTAAGACCAGTTATGGAAAAAATACCACACCACAACCTGTAGTTCTGCCTACTTTAAAGGTGTGCCATCGCTGACACGAAATCTTCAACAGGTAGACATCTTGTTACACACGCACACATTGAAAAAAAGAATACCATCCGAAATCTAGTATCCAGTTCAGTTAGTAACAACTTGCTTATAGTAGTTTCGACAGCTCGGTGTGAAAATCTGCCAACACTATCTTGTTTATTGATGTAATTTGTTATACGCAACGAAGGGATTATTTTTCACACACAGGTGTTTCTGTGTAAATCAGGTAAAATTGAGATATCATTTTTTTTTCTAATTAATTGCCCGTTAATAATTTAATACGATACTTTTATCGCGATATTTGCTCACGATTTTTTTATTTATTCGCATTTTTCGTCGGATTTCTGCAAGTTCGTCTTGGATATTTGAAGTTATATCTGATGGAAAATGAAGTTTTCTATGGTTTTGTTTTAAATTAAAACATCGAGAAAGTCGAAATTGTTTATTTGTTATTATTCTTCAAATTTTACGTTGAATTGTTTGCTTATTCGGTTTTCTGGGAAAAAAAGAAACAAAACATGAATCATCGATAAGAAATTATTTGTAGTTCTATGACTAAATAAATTATCAATACCTAGTAATGATTTATCCCAAGTGAATTATTTTTGCTTTAGATATTAAAAAAACAATAATTTGAATTAAAATTGTACCTATCAATTCCTCATAATTATACAAGGTGCTTGATTTTGATTCAAATAAGATATTTTCCTAGTTAGATGAGCCAGGGCATCAATGTTTTAGAAAATATAAGAAAACTTTTTCCAATTTTTACCTATTTGAATTTTTTAAATTACGGGATAGGTGATGTCTCAATCGCATACCATATTAACGATGATGGAAACAGCAGGAGTGATAGCTGGCAAAATGAAAGGTGATCCTTTTGAAAACGATGTAAGAATTACATTAGACGATAAAGAGTTATGGGAAAAATTCCGAGCTTTGACGAATGAAATGATAGTTACAAAAACTGGCAGGTAATTTTAGAAAATATTATCATTAATTTATAATTGATTAGGTGAATCTGAAAGTAGGTAAATAAAAAGAAAGCTTATTTCAATATAGGTATCAAGAAATAAGTAGGCACATTTTTCTAATAAGCCTAAGTCTGAAGTTTTTAAGCATAGGTATAACAAAAATGAAAAAAAAGGAAACCTAAAACAAGTTCAAGTGTAGTGATATGAATTTATATTTCGCCCATCTTTTCATAAAAATAATTTTTCAAAATAATTTACAAAATTCTAGTCAATTTGAGATTCCTGTCTATGTATAATTTATAAAAAATTTTATCAATTTTTGGATTTTCTACGACCAATGTTTTTAGTGGAATTTTTCGTAATTTCAATTCACCATCTTCTGACGTTATTTTGCTCATTTGCAATACATAGGTTGTAAACCATTTAAAAATGAAATATTCAGTTTCTCCATTATTGTGCTAATTGAAGCAAAACAGATGATGGAATGTTCATACATCATCAACCTTTCAGTTAAATACGATTGGTACCATGGATTGCGAAGGGAATAATGAAATCATATATTTTACCAGTTACTAAGTAGGTGTAAATTACTTGTTAGAGAATGTGTACTTTATCTACCGTTTGGCGTTTGTAAGTTTAAATGAATAGTTAGCATAGTGGTGAAAATTTTTACCATCGTTTAATTCTACTAAAACAATGGATATTAAATGTCTCCTGTTGTGTAGATCTTTTCCGAGTAACTATTATGTCACGAATAAATAATACGAAAATTCATGGTATTTGCGAGGAGAGATTTGCTTATTTTTTTCATTAGGGTATCGATAAGCTTTCCCTTTTTTTTGATTTAGAATACCTCATTATAGGCCTAATTCAAACCGAAAGCTTGATAGTATTAATTAAATTCACATTATCTGAGGATAAATTTTTTTCAAATTTTTAGGAGAATGTTCCCTGTAGTAAAAGTTACAGTAAATGGTTTAGATCCTGCTGCAATGTATACTTTACTTTTGGAATTCATTCAAATTGAACAACATAGGTAAATTTCTACATATATTTCTCGATAATTCACCGATGGCGTTTGCCATTCGCCAATTTTTCCGTTACTTATTGCGTAATATGAAATTCAGATGGAAATACGTTAACGGCGACTGGGTTCCTGGTGGAAAAGCTGAACCTCCTCCTCAACACGCCGTATACGTTCATCCAGAATCGCCAAATTTTGGAGCCCACTGGATGAAAGAATCTGTATCGTTTGCCAAAGTTAAGCTAAATAATAAGCAAACTTCCAATGGACAAGTAAAAATTAAATTAATTAATACCTACTTTAATTAGCTATGAAAATGAATTTTGAACCATGTTGTTGATTATTCTATAGGTCATGTTGAATTCGTTACATAAATACGAACCTCGAGTACACATCGTTCGAGTGACTAGCGAGCAACAGAGAGCTTTTACGTTTAATTTTCCGGAAACCCAATTTATCGCTGTAACAGCTTATCAAAATGAAGAAGTAAATTTTACTTTACCAATCTAATTAATAATTATGTTGAAACAACAAACCGAAGACCTACTATATTCTTATGTTGAAAATGATTTTTCATTTACAGGTGACATCTTTGAAGATAAAATATAATCCATTTGCGAAAGCCTTCTTGGACGCCAAAGAAAGAACCGAAACTCCTGGAGCATGTCATAGAGATTCCAATCAAGAACAGTCCTCCTATTCTGATTGTAATTCATCGCAAAATTCAATAATATTACTTCATTTGAACAATATTACGACTACTTATGCTTAATTACTCACATTTCAGGTGATGAGAGATCAATGCGTCGAACACCGTCTAATCACACTCACGGTAACCATTATTGTTAATATTTCGCCTGAAATCATATAGAATATCATAATATTGACACTTGACTATTTAATTCGTAGAATCTTCGAACAACGTATGGATGTTTCCTCAGTCAACTTCTGCGGCAAATTTACCAACATCGACAGACCATTCCATTCATACGAAAGAAGATCGCCACGACAAACATAAATACCGATTTACTCCATTCTATCGACCCAACAGTCAAATGTGTTATCAGAGATCCTTATCACCGGCTAATTCGCCAGCAGGTAGTGAAAAAAAAACCTTAAATGCAGCTACTCAATTTGTTTCGTGAGCTTAATTAATATAGAAACTCACATTTTTAAAGGTATTTGCACCTCAGAATCAGAAGACGGCGATATGCAACAACCAACTTCGAACGCTGTCGTATTTCCGTCCAATCATTCTTGGCCAACTGAACCCATGGAAACGCCGGTATCCCTAACACCCGTCCAGTCTCATATCACTTCTTCACCACCACCAACTCATCTCTCAATACCATCGTCATCGAACGTAAATACCACAAATACACCAACCACCACATTTATGAGTTGGTATCCTCTATCAGATCAGTCGTATCAATTACATCATCCTCATCATCACCATCATTACCAACCTTTGGAATACGTTCCTTTACCTTTACCTCAGTCGCAATCGGAGTACGTGAATTCGGATCTAATGCATAAAAATAACCTGTCTTCGACATCCAATCGCGAAGATCATAATGCTTACGAGTGTAATATTGAACAACGTTTGTTTCCGAAGAATAATAATACCGTTGAAGTGAAGCCTACACCTTCGTGGGTACCTTCGAGTAATGGCGATATGTGTTTGATTAAAGATTTATGAATTTTACGTACCTACCGAACCGACCAACCGACTGATCAAATGATTATGGAATTGATGTAATTTAGGCAGTTTTCTACTGTTCAATAAATCAAAGATTTTTACCTATAGATAGGATTATTTCTCTGAGAAGGTATATTTAACTTACTGTACTTTTGTTTTACAGTGTTTGTATTTTCTTTAATATGTAAATAGAATAACTTTGAATACGTATTGCAGTGTCTTAATGAACATTTCAAGCAATTCCTTTTTTTAATCACGACATAAATTCGTAAAAAATTATGACTAAGCAACTGTGAATTGTTTCAAAGTATACATAGTACATAATTTGTTATTGTTACATAGTACATTGTATTACCCTACTTTTATTCTTCAATTTCTGAATAAAGTGATTTCATCGTAGAATTCTATTCAGAAAAATTAATTTGAACATGAGATGGCGACGGAGGAAGAATGTTACCTATACTTATGGATAAATGTGATTTTCGTGATTGCCCAAAAATGAATGCGTGAACGAGTAAATGTATTACGATAGCAGAATAACATGCATTTAAGAACTTATAATATCTTAGAAAAATTAAAAAAAATAATTTCAAAAATGAATATAACTTACAATAAATACGGTATTTTAAATGAGAATGTAATAGGAATAAAAAATTTAAAAAAACGAGTCGTAACATTCAAAGAACTCGATTTTCAATCACAATTTAATTTTCTGCACCTCCGATCTTCCTCTGAAAAAAAAAAAAAAATTAGCATTAATTAACGATCATCTATTAGGTAAGTAGGTATCTATTATCATACCTATGATTACGGAAAACTTTCAAATAATGATCAACTTTATCAGTTCGAGTTAAAATGTTCAAAAATTCTTCATCATGAGTGATGACAATGAGCTGGAAATTCTTCTGTGACATTCTCCTCGTTACAATGCTACAAGAAAATGATTAAAACATGATTTCAAATTTCATTTTTCGAGAAATGAAATAAAAAGCGTAGCCGGGTTGTATAGGGGTGATTTGACCCTGAGCACTGAATTTTAAATTATCCGTTGCAATTTCAGCAAAATTGAGCAAATTTGATTTTATTTTGCTCTTTTTCAAGAATTGAGTATTTTGGACTTTGGAAAAATATTGCATGAAATAAGTTGAAAAAAATCAAAACTTCTCGGTTTTGCTGAAATTGCAGTATATGAGAGATAACGACTTAAAACAAGCCCAGATATGATTTTTAGGCCCCTAGGTCATCTCGAAGAGGTTGTGAGTTCCCAAAAATCCGTCATTTGGGCATTTTTGAGAAAAGGGGGGCGGGACGAGCGAAGTTGGTTCAAATCCTGGTTGATGGTGTATTTTTGTGTCATAAATGATGTATATTTTTAAAAAAATTTTGATCAAAAATGACCCATTTAAGGGCGAGGGGGGGGGAGGGGCGAAAAAATCGGTTATTTACATTTTTGAAGATGACGCACCATGATATCATGTTCTACAAAAATATGAGGTAGTACATCTATACTAAGTACACAATATACTCGTACATTTTTTTCAGAATTGCATCTCTGAAATGGGTTATCAAAATGGCCCTTGGAAAACTTTTATGTTCATTTGACCTTGAAAGTGCTCGAAATTTTTTTTTTTAATTCCAAAAATTACCCTTGATACTATCTACCATCCTTGCAAGTTTGAAAAAATTCGGTTGAAATCTGCCAAAAATGGGAATTTTCAACGAAAATCCGCATTCAACTTCCCAGAAGAACTTAGAATTGAGATATCGAGCCAAAAATTTTGTCACGGCGGTTTTAGACCATAAAGACCAACTTCCACTGAATATTTTAAAATTCAATGTTCAGGGCCAGATCACTCCTATAAACCCGGCTACGCTCTTTCTCAACTTACTCGGATAATGCTAAACTCAAACTTTCGATATTTTCACGATCGAGATTAGTAGTGGGTTCGTCTAAAGCTAAAATACCGCAATTTTTGCTGAAAGTTTCCGCCAATGCCATTCGTATGATCAAACATGCCAAAACCTTTGAAAAAAAAGTTTCAAAGTCATGATTATTGCAATATCACACATGGATAGATCATCGAAAAGCAATACCTTTTGCCCCGCACTACATCTTCCTGGCATATCCAATTCGGTGCCATTTTTAAGTTGAACTACACGATAATTGTAACTTCTTCTTCCTACATGAAATAATTATGTTGTATTATTCGAATTTCGAATTTTACAGCGTTAAAATTTTAATCTGGGTCATACCTCCGGCGGTAGGTTGAGTTTCATCGGTCTTGATTTCAATCGAATCTATATCATTTCCACGATAAATCTGCCTCCATAAATCGCGAACAAACTGATTGATCATTTGCATACGTTCTTTGTGGAAATATATCATAGCCCAATCCATCGCTTTTTCGTATTGTTTTAAATCATCGATCGCTAATGCGAGAACCTGAAATGAACATTTTCAATAGAATTGGTCTTCGTTAACATCCTGACAACACTGTAACTACTTTCAAAAGAGGTAGCTTACTTTTAATGAAATGACACTTTTCCGGTAATTTTGTTCGGCATTTTTATACTTCTCTTTGTTTAATTCAAATTCGGCTTCTCGGATTGTATTTCGTAATTCGTACTGTCTACCTTCGGCAACGGATTTCTAAAGCATAAAAATTGTAATATTACTCGATTCAAAAACAACAAATGAATGGGATGTGAGGATTAATTTTTTACTCGTTTTTCCAATTTGTCCATTTCTTCCTTTAACTTGGCTTTTTGACGTTTCAACGATTCTACATTCAATTCACCAACTTGGCCTTCCAACTCGGTGATTTGCTTTTCCAATTTAGATATTTCTTCTTGTTTTTGTCTGTATTGCAGATTATTTTCGAAATCCATTTTTTTCAACTGAAATAATATAAATAATATTTCTTTTGATTTTTTTTGCATTTCGCCGAGAAATAATTAAACCGATTGATTTACCTCTCCGGCTTGAAGTAATTGTTTGATTGATTGAATTTCTTTATCGATACGTTCCTTTTCACGAGTATTTTCTTCTTTCGTTAACTGCAATTCGGTTAATTCTTGTCGAATTTTATCTAACCTGCTGGCACCACCTTTTTCGTTGTATTGCTCGATTGTTCGATGAAGATTGGAAATTTCGAAGAATTTTTTATCAAATTCATTCAACTGAAAAATTGAAAATGTCACCAAATTAAAGACATATTTTGATTTTTTAAATACACAGTGAATAAACATACGCCATACTTTTCTCTTTTTCTCGTCGATTTTCATTTTATGATCAATTTTCATTTTACGTAAATCTGTGGAAAGTTTATTTAATTTCTCAGTTGTTGGATTCACTTCTTTTTCAAGATTACTTAGTTCACTTTCGTACAGAACCGTCGTCATTTCTAGATCGTCGACTTTATCGCAGAGCTCTTTTCTTTGTTGAACATTTCCTTCTGTCTGGAGTAACATACAAGTAAAATGATAAAAGAGTTGAAATATTTGGTTGAACATAAAATCATTCTTCACCGATTAAAAAAATTTTGGAAGTTTGCCTGAAAAATAAATCTCGTAATCAGCAAAGGGTAAATAAAATTATGTACCTTCATTTGTTCAGTAGTGATTACATTTCTTCGTTCTCTAAGCTTATTCAATTTTTCGTGATACCGAGACAAATCATTCTGAGTCTTTTCCAACTCCTTTCGACAAACATTAAGTTGGGCTTTAATGTCATCTTCTTCGTCGTGCGCTTCCTTCATCGTTCTACTCATTCCTATACAAAAAATAGTTGAATAATATCAAAAATAAAGTGAAATTAATTCGGTGGATAGTTTGTTTTACCAGCAGCTGGAATTTGTTTCTCTTGGGTTTCGATATCTTGTTGATTTGCTTTTAAATCTTGATAAAGATGATCCAACTTGGTACAATCTGAGAGAAGACTAGTGGCTATGGATTGATCAGTGAGAGGCTCCGTTAATTCATCTCGCAAGTTTTGAATTTCTGACTCCAACTTCTCAATTTTTATTTTTATTTCGTCGACTTCTTTTCTGCAATAAATCAAATGAATTTTTAAATCACAATAGTGTCAAATTCTAAACATAGTATTTCATCAGAAGTGAAATTTTACTTCAGCTTGGGTAATTCTTCGTCTTTAACTAGAGATATATTTTCATAAACTGGTAATAATTGAATAGCTCGAGTTTGCTCTTCAATCGCATCCTTCACATCTTTTTCTGCTTTGGTAATATTAGTAGGAAGCTCTCTTAATCGTTTATTCATCTACAAAATAAAAAAAGTTGAAGTTTGTGCTATCGATAAGAATACTTGGAAATGTACTTATCGTAAAATCTCACATCTTCGACAACCAGATTGATTTCTTCGGGGTTACTAAAATCTCGGCGACATAAAGGACAAAGAGGGTTTTCTGATTTCAACTTATCAACATATCTTTTGAACATAAATTGAGAAGCACTATAGGTTCCTTTACTATCCTGAAAAAAAAAACGAGTTTAAAATAATTTTTCCAGCAAAAAAAATAGAAACAAAGGAACACTTTGTTAATTACTTGTGCAGTGTTGACTTTTTCTTCTAATTTTTTCAAGTACGTTTTGAAGTCGGTACCTCCGCAGCAATCCATGATCTTGTCTTCTTCATCAGCCAATTTTCGTTTTTTTGATAAAAGTTGACTGTCCAAATTACTTTTTTTTTCTATCAAAATTGTGAGTTGTTTTTCTTTTTCAGCAATGAGTTTTTCTCTGGTTCTTATTTCGCTGGACTGTAATAATTGTAGCAATTAATATCCTACAAGCTTGAATTAATATACGAATAAAGATCATGATCGCTCACAATTCTATCAAAACACGTTTGAACTTTCTTTTTAAAATCGTTCTGGGGGACTTCATTCAACAAATGTTTCAAAGAGCCGCTATTTTTTTCTTTTCTGAAATCATAATCAAAATCGTAAACAGCATTAATTATTTGAATAAAATTATTCAAACCATTATTCTTTATAAACTAAACTCACAAGGTATTAAAATTATCTTCCAGTTTACGCTTCCTTTCTAAATATTGATCTAGGGTTGCTCTAACAACGCTGAATTTTTGCAACTCTTTGATCTCTTTGCCAAGTTCGGATAGTTTGGATTCCAATCTAACAGAAATTGAAAAGAACAAGGTACAAATCCAATAAGTATTTTTTTACCAACGCGAAATACAATTTGAAATCAATACAAACCTATTTCTTTTCGATGTATTTTCACTGATACGAGTGTTGCATTGGTTCACATCCAACGAATTCATAACTTCTTCTAGATCTTTATCAACTTTGGCCAAATCTTTTTCCAAAATCGCCAAAGTTTCGGCAGATTTATCAACCTAAGAAGAAATTCAACAATGAGAAAATCAAATAAATGCAAAACTGTTCATAATTTCAACTTACATCTTCAATTTTCTTTTTTATCTTGGCGGTTTCATTTTTGTTATCTTGAATATTTTTTCGTTTCACTCGAATTTCGTGTTCCATGCCGACTTTTTTTTCTCGAACCGAATCTATTTCATTTTGAACTTTCTTTTCCTCAAGTTCCCATTCTTCTTGGGTTCTTTCTAACGCTCGATTTTCTTCCTTCAGTTTTTGTTCGATGGAGTTCAACAATTGCGTAGCTCTGTCTTGATTCATATCACAGCTCGATACAACTGAAATCAAATGAACTCGGATTCAAATCCAAAGGTCATAAATGACTCATTATTTGAATAAATTTGCTCACCTGTAAGTTTAAGCTCATCGGCAAGTTTATTCATTCCTAAATTCCTTGATCCAACTCTTCCATCATTCTGTTCCTTTTCGTTTTGTAATGTTCCCAGTTGCATTTGTTTAGAACCGATATTCTTTTGATGACGTACTTCTTCTTTGATCACTAAATCTTTGTCTTCTTCTAATTTCTGCAGTTTGCCTTTTTCACCCCTATGAAATATTGTAATTTAGTTAAGATATTGGCAAGCTTTGCTCTACATACGTAATTAGTACTCGATGGTTATTCACCTTAGGTCTTGTTCAAAGTTACGAATTTTTTCCGACAATTCTGTATCACTACCAAGAAATTCGACTTTGATTTTCTTCTTTAATTCTTTTTGATTTTCCTTCAAAAAATCTCGTTTACCCTTGATTGTTTGGATTTTTGTGAAATGAGTAACCAAGTTCATCTCTTTATCGAGTATCTCGTTGAATTTATTTCTCAAAGGCGTCAATTCGTTTTCAAAATTAGCTACTTCATCACAGCTAGCCGACAAACTCGCTTTTGTAGTTTCCAACTTTTTTTTCCTCTCTTCGGTATCTTTCCATATTAATTCGTTGTAATCTACATCCTTTTTTGCCAATGCTTTATCTATAATAAACAGAGAATGCAAATATTTCAGTAAAATGTTCTACAATGGATTTCAACGAGTTATTTCAAAACTCACCAGCATCGAACTTCTTGGCCAAGCTTCGCAAGTGATCGAGACATCGGTTATATTCTGTTATTCCAAAAATCTGGTCAAATCTGTCTTTCATTTTTTTACCTTTTTCTAGAGGCCTTCAACATAAAAAATGTCGAATTAAGATTTGTAATTGTGAAACATTATTACCATTTCATTATGTCGTGGACAGACATACCAGGCTGAATCTTCTTGATGACAAAATATTACATTGGTGAGAATAGCTTTCGAAACTCCAAGAGCATTTGCCATCCAAGTATCAACATCTGTACACCGAGTGCTTATAGTTTTCTACAAAAAAAAAATTACTAAATTAAATATGTACATTCATTTGTTATATTTTTACATTACTAATTAACTACAACTTACTCCAAATTTATTGGTAAGTGCTGTATCTAAAGTTTTGAATTCGAGTTTCTTTGCTTTTTGAGTAACTTGAGCAGTACGAAGAACAATTGTTTCTTCGCCTTTCACAGTATTAAATTTCAATCTTACGTGTCCCTTGACCTATGAATAATAATCACATTAAAATTGAAACACAAATCAGCGATATAAAAAGTGTTGAAAATCAACTTACATCGATGCAACCGCTCAACTTAGGGTCGTGAAGAAAACCGCTTCCGCCATCTGTACCGGCTGGTAATTCGCCACATGTGGCGTACTTTAAAGCTTCAATTATGGTTGTTTTACCACATCCATTTTGACCCAAGATTAATGTTAATGGGGTGGCGAATCTAATCGCCGCTTTATCTCTATCCTCCGGACCGAAGCTGCGGATTCCTTGTATCAGTAACCGATCGATAGATGACATTTTAGGACACTTACAAGAGAAATTAATGGAAAACCTTTGCTACTAATTTGATATGGAAAAATGTAGCTGCATTAACACTTTACTCGTAAAATTTGCATATTACTGTTACAGAAAGTTGGTAAAGATCGGAAAGCAAAGCAAGGTTAGATATTGTGTTTCCGCGTAATATCAAAATAAACTGTTAAAATAGCATTATTTGTATTATTTTTTCAGTAATTAAGCAGTCATAAGGATGAAAACTTGAACGTGCGATTCAATTCGTGTACAAGTCAACTGAATAAAAGAAATTGTGCGATTAAAATGGAAATTGCTCGCACACCACGCTCATCTAAACGTAACTTTCCGCGGGAATGATAAAAAACGAAAAGTCTGTTTTGATTTCCTGATAACATAGTAAATTATAATTTTTATGAAGCGACTCTGTCGGTTTTTTCGTGAATGAAACAAGTTTAAATCGTTTCGTTCATTTCAGTTTTCATTTTGATGTTGCAAAATACAGGGTGTCCGGTGAGTGGTCAGCCAAACTTAAAGTTTGGATATACCCGAGTATCATAAAAAGAACAACAGATGAACAATCTGCCCATCTTGAAATTTGAAGGGGCAAATGAGCTTTCAAAAAAATTGAATGAAAACGAATTTTTAATCATAGGAGTGAGTAATAAATCAAAAACTGAACAAATTCTCTTCTTGTACTTTTTTTTGCATAATTTCAAAATTAAAGGGGCAATGAACATGAGTTGAAACAAAAAAATTCCAAACCAAATTTCAATGAAGGTAATCAATAGTACCTACAAAGTGAACAAATGCTGTTATAATCAGAGGCGTATTAAGAATTTTGCCGCTCTAGGCAGTTTTAAAAATTGCCGCCTACCTTTTTTTTTTACGCGT
>FIZU01007830.1:0-10826 GCA_900064475.1 Pseudococcus longispinus
TTTCTGTATATTACAATTACGAAATATTCGATTAAGTTTCACACACGAAATATTCAATTACGTTTCACACACGAAATATTCGATTAAGTTTCACTATTGTTTTTAAGACACGATAAAACAATTTAAAAAATGAATATTAAAAAAAAAAACAGTTATCATTTGAACATTACGTTATGACGTTATCGCGTACGTAACTTTATAAAAAACAAAAGGATACAAATTACACAGTAAATATGAAATAAATTTGAATAATATGCAAGGAAAAGGAAGAAAAAAAAAAGTCAGAAGAAAAAAATTAACAGGAGAAAAAAGAATCAACTTAGTTGTGGCTTGTTTGGCTAACGAAATTGGAAGAACGAGAGTTTAGAAGAGTTTAGGTTTGTGTGAATGGTTTGAGGAATTGTAAGCGAATAATCGAGTGAGAATTTTACCAGTTAAACATACGTAAATCGAATATTCCTTATCTCTAGAAAAATCCCAACCCATGATAGGTACTGTTCTATCATTCTACACGATATCGCTTATTCTCGTATACTTCGACAGCATATACGTGCATTTTTATTAGAGAATATTAAAATGGTTATTCCATTTTTGGCTGGTCCGAAAAGTACGCACTACACCAAAATATATGAAAAATTGTAAATATTTAGAAAATACCAAACAATTAACAAAAAAAAACTTTCGAAGAACACAAAATACCCAGAATATTTCAGAATTCTGGGAAATATTGAATTGATAAAAAATCAATCTAGTTCAAATTCAGATTAAATTCAAAATATCTGTAAAAAAATACATCATGGATTTTCGGACTTACAAGTAGGTAAGTAAAAACTTTTGAATTTTCTGAAAAATTTCAAACATCCAGAAAATTTCTTTACTGCCCATTCGAAATATCTGAAATATCTACGAAAATCAAAACATTCAAATCCTCCCCCCCCCCCTTCGCCCCCAAAAATTTGTAGAAAATACAAAATTTTCAGAAAATCCGAAGTATTCAGAAAACTTTAGTTTCTTGGAAAATTTAAAGTACCTATCTTGAAAATCCTAAATACTTCATTTAAAAAATCAAAAAAATTCCGAAGTAAGTACGTATCCCCAAAATCATAATTTTTTCAGTGAATTTCAAGCATTTGGAAAATCTTAAATTTACAGAAAATCCGAAAAATCCTGAAAACTCAACTTTTTTAAAAAATTCGAAATATCTTGAAAATCATAAATATTCGAAAAATCCAAAATCTCAAATATCCCAAAAAATCCTAATTTTTTCAGAAAATCCGAAAACCCCCAAATTTATGGAACCCCCTAAACACCCGGAAAATCTCGATCTGAATAAAACATTATCAAAATAAACCATCTAAGTCTTTCATTCGCAGAGGAAAAAAAAACATTTCCATCATTGACACATTTTCCTCCACCAAGGGTACCTTCTTTATGGAAATTTTTAATAGACTTGTCTTTAGAATATTCCGCTATTATATGAAACCAGGGATGATAAATTTTCAAAAATTTATCGCCACGGTAATAAATTTCAACTTGTCGATGTCTCGCATATGAAAAATACTCCTCCCTCGAACCCTCATACATCTTCTCTACGGCATATATTTTGAATGACAAACGGTGTGAACCTAGTTTAGAATTTTTTACGCCATTTCTTACCTACCCAAGGGGAAAAGTAAAATAAAAAAATTCAAATCATATTTCACCGACTCGGCGAACGTGTAACGTGAAAATAAATATGTGGTAAAATTAGAACAGTCTGCGAGGTTTAAACGCGATAAATTACAACCGTCTGAAACTTACGAGAGCAGCTTACACCGACCTAGGTGTAAAAAAATATTCAAATCGGTTTCAAGGACGAACTTTCGCAGCCCAAAAGATGTAAAAAGTTGCTACCAAGCTTCGTCCAAACTTCAAACTCGCAGATGCTAACACGTGTATATACTTTTTCATTTAGGACAATGATGATCGTTAATCGAGAATTATATTACGACCTGCAGACGATAATAAAAAAGTATAAAAATTTGCCAAAGCTTAAGCGACGCGGTGCTATCTCGAAGCTAAGGGAAAAATACGTACTTGGGATATAAGAAAAACACGCAAAACATTTTAGAAAAATCGCAAAACAATAAAACACAATGAAAAGTGCTGATTTCCGTTACCGCTGCCATTTCATATTTCTCACCCACGTGTAATATAAAATTATAGCAGATCCCGATATGGCATATAGAAAAAGAAAGCCGTTTATTGTGCGGTTACGCGTGATCGTCGATGTGTACACTATTTTTTCATTTTTGCAAACTATTGCCATAGCATTAAAATAAATTTATTACTTTTCTTCGCTCGCGTCTGCGAGAGCTTTATCCGGATGGTTTTATCGGTTTACGACTATATTACATTATGGCGTCGTTATAGCTCAGCGCAAAAGGGCGAAAAAAAAAGAAAAGAAAAAAGGTAAAATTCTAAATATTCGTGTCGAACGAAAACTCTATGGCAGTCGTAATAATTAATTCACTTGTTTCAATTCGCCAAATTACCGCGTCTAATTTTTTTCGCCAATGTTGTCACGTACTCGACGACACGATTAATGCGCGCGGAATAGTCATCGCGGTATTTTTCCTTTTTCCTCTTTCTCCTTCGGCGGCTGTGGGTCGTTGTAATGCATATCGGAAGGACCGAAGAGAGGCGGGGGTGTCAGGAAAGGGATTTGTAAAATACGAATGAGGGCAGAAAGTAAAATGTTACGTGTTATGGTATGAATAATAAATATGGTTTTGAAAACTTTCCTAATATATTTTGCTTTCAATTAGTTTTTACTTTAACGTTTTAATTCGATTTACGGATTATTCGCCCAGCGTTTGCGGTATTAGTATGGATAAGAGATGGCGAGTGAATTTTGTTGGGTTGGTGGGGGTTTTTTTTGGACGAAAATTAGCGTCGAGACGTTCGCCATTGTTTCATCATTTTTGATGCAGAGATGATAGGATAGGGAAATTAAATCTGCGGATTGTTTCAAGGGCGTTTTGCTCCTTTTATTGTGGGCGATGTTTTGAATATACCCTATAATTTTCGATTTCCACTTTTTCAACTTTGAAATTATCCCACTTAGGATATAGGGTGCTAATTATAATTAAGTATACCAATTATCATTGCGTGTGAAGTGCGATTCGTTCGACTTTTATGAAAGTTAAACAGAAGCATAAAAAATTGAGAACACTGTTTTGGGAGTTTTCAATGTATCAAGACTGTATTGGAAATTTTTGACATGAATATTATGTCATTGCTGGGGTCATGAAAATGTTTGCTTTACAAAATTTTGTCGAGCTGGATGACTTTAGATTTGGAAAATTTCAGATTGTAAAATTGCATCAAACTTTGCGAAAATGGTGAAAATTTTAATACGTACCAGTAATTATTCAAAATATGAACAAATTGATCAAAAAAAATCACAAAAATTGTTTGAAAAAGTTGTTAAAATACGACTAATTTTATAAAAATCTAACGCAAATATCGTAAAAATTGTCAAAAACCACGAAAATTGTTGAAAATGTGGTAAAAAGTAGAAATAGCCACAAAATTACGAAAGCAATCGAAAATCTCGTAAAAATTACCAAAATTCTCATGAAAAGAAAAAGTGGTCAAAAGATGTCAAAATTTTCACAAAAATCAAAATTTACTCCAAAACAGCAAAAAAATCATGAAATTCGTCGAAACTCTCGTTTCACAACATTTTTCAAAATGTTCACGATGTTTTTACATTTTTTCGTTATTTTTACTGATTTTTCTCATAAAAAGGAAAAAAATGGTCAAAAGATGTCAAAATTTTCACAAAAATCAAAAATGATTGCAAAACAGTACAAAAATCATGAAATTTGTCGAAAATCTCGTTTCACAACATTTTTCAAAATGTTCACGATGTTTTTACATTTTTTCGTTATTTTTACTGATTTTTATGAAATTTTAGGAATATTGTAACGTTTTTTATGGAATTTTAACCACTGTTAAAATAATTTTCAAAGATTTGTAGGATTAATTTCACAATATTTGCAACGAATAAATTACTGGTCCAGCCAATTTTCTTTACGAACAATTTTCATGATTTATTCATGATTTTTAAATTCTCGATAATTTTTTGGATATTTTCCAATTTGACATGAAATTTGAACTACTGTAACAAAATTTTTAAAAATTTTCACTAAATTCTTTTTTTTGATTTGTGACTAAATCAAAGGTTGCTCCAAGACTTGGCCATGAGATGACTTTAGCTGAGTCGAAGCTCAATGGAGCCCACCATTTCAAAAAGAAGTCAATAAATTAAACCTTGAAAATTCAGCATAGACAATTCCGATGAGCTTTTCTGACCAAAAGGATTCTGAGAAAAAAATTCTAATCAAAAGAATTCTGAGAAGCAGATCCATTTGGAGAAGAACTGTTCAGAGTCAAACCATTTCAAGCCCAACTAGAGCGAAATAATTCTGACAAATACTCGTAAGAGTAGAATTTTGGCCAAAAGACTTCTCAACAAAAGATTTCTGAGGAAAAAAATTCTAAGAAAAGAATTCCGACCAAAAGAAGCTGCGAATAAAAAAATTCTGAGGAGCAGAACCGCTTAGGAGCCGAACGCGAGCAAAAGGATTATAAGAAGAAGAATTCTGGGAGGAGAATTCTGGTCAAGATAATCCTGAACAATGTAATTCAGAGAAAAGAATTCAGACAAAAAAAATCCTGGGGAACAGAACCACTTAGAGTCGAGCCGGATCAAAAGGATTCCGAGGAAACGAATTCTGACCAAAAGAATTCTCAGGAAAAAATCTTGGCCAGAAGGAGTTCTGACATAAAAAAAGTTCTGAGGAGCAGAAAAACTTGGAGCCGAACCGGAGCAGAAGAATTCTGGGACAAGAATACTGACCAAAATAATTCTGAACAAAGAAATTCAGAGAAAGGAATTCTGACTAAAAGAATCTTAAGGAGCAGAAGCACTTGGAGTCGAGCTGGATCAAAAGGATTTTGACCAAAAGAATTCTCAGGAAAGAATTCTGACCTGAAGAAGTTCTGAGGATTCTGAGGTTTAAAACCACTTGGAGCCGAACTGGAGCAAAAGAATTCTGAACAAAAAATTCTGAGAAAAGATTCCGATTAAAAGAATCCTGAGGAGCAGAACCATTTAGAGTCGAATTGGAGCAACAGGACTTTGAGCAAAAGAATTCTCAGAAAAGAATTCTGTCCGAAAGAATTCTGATCAAAAGAGTTGTCAGGAAAGAATTCTGATCAAAAGAGTTGTCAGGAAAGAATTCTGAGGATTCTGAGGTTCAAAACCACTTGGAGCCGAAGCGGAACAAAGGAATTCGGGGAGAAAAATTCTGAAAAGAGAAACTCTGAGAAAAGAATTCTGAACAAAAAATTCTGAGAAAAGAATTCCGATTAAAAGAATCCTGAGGAGCAGAACCACTTAGAGTTGAACTGGAGCAACAGGACTTTGAGCAAAAGAATTCTGTCCGAAAGAATTCTGACTAAAAATTTCGTCAGGAAAGAATTCTGACCAGAAGAAGTTCTGAGGATTCTGAGGTTCAAAACCACTTGGAGCCGAACCGGAACAAAAGAATTCGGGAAGAAAAATTCTGAACAGAGAAATTCAGAGAAAAGAATTCTGAACAAAAAATTCTGAGAAAAGAATTCCGAATAAAAGAATCCTGAGGAGCAGAACCACTTAGAGTCGAACTGGAGCAGCAGGACTCTGAGCAAAAGAATTCTGTCCGAAAGAATTCTGATCAAAAGAGTTGTCAGGAAAGAATTCTGACTAAAAGTTTTGTCGAATTCTGACCGAAGGAATTCTGAACAAAGAAATTCTGAGAAAATAATTGTGACCAAAAGAATCCTGAGAAGCATAGCAAAAGAATTCCGAATGAAAGAATTCTGACAAACAGAATTCTGGTCAAAAGGCTTCTGAGCAAATGATCTGAGAAAGTAATTCTGTCTAAAAGGATTCCGAATAAGATAATTCTGAGAAAAGGATTCTGACTGAAAAAAGTTGTGACCCAGAAGAATTCTGAAGAGCAGGACCATTTGAAGCCTAACCAGAGCAAACGGATTCTGATCAAAAGAATTCTGGGATGAGAATTCTGACCAAAAGGGTTTTGAGCAAAGGAATTCTGAAAAAATAATTCAGACCAGAAGGATTCTAAGCTAAAGAAATTCTGATCAAAAGAATCTTGAAGAGCGGAACTATTTGGAGTCCAATCATTTAGAAACGAACTGGAGCAAAACAATCCTGGGAAGAGAATTCTGGCCAAAAGGATTCTGAGCTGAAGAATTCTGACTGAACAAATTCTGAGTAAATGAATTCTGTCCAAAAAGATTCTAAGCAATTTAATTTCTAAATTATTTAAATATTGCTTACTGTCGCTAAATAGCTAAATTGCTCAAATGCGACATTAAATAAATAGGTAAATTAAAAAAAAAAAAAAGAATTCCGAGGAAAGGAATTCTGCCAAAATGATTCTCCTCAAAAGAATTCTGAGGAGCAGAACCCTTCGCAGCAGAACCATTTAGAGCCTCATCGCTCGGAGCGGAACCTGCATTTGAAAGAATACTAAGAAAAGAATTCTGACCAAAAGTATCTATTCTGATCGTCAGAATATTTACTCAAGTTTTCAAATGAAGCACCAGTCAGTCGACTCACTTGAAGTGAAATTTTAGACAGAAGCAAGTTTTACCCAAGTTCCAATCAGACACATCCAATTTTTAGGGCATAACTCAGATGCAGCCTTTTTTACAGCTAATACTCAACTCTTATAAATTGATGTTTTGGAAAAATTAATACGTCGTTGAATCTCAAAAAAAAATTGAACCGAATCTGAATCCTTCCCTCTTCTTCCCGCCCCCTCCCCCGCTTCCCAAATCATTCTTGGGCGTTTCAATAACCATATTCCAGCTAAACCTTATTTCCGCATGTTCGACATAAAAGCTACCAATATTTGAATACTTTTCTCCCAAAATAACCCTCCAACTGCTACGAGTATATAAATTTAAAGAATTCCTAAATTCGAATACCTGTATACTTGTTCGAAATTTAATCCAGATATCTAGCCTTTCAGCATGCAACCGAATACCGAAATCCGAAACCCTTCTACACGATGGAGATCTCTCCAGAAATTCTTCCCTTCTTCTCTCTCTTTCCGTCGACAAAAAAAGAAAGAAAAAAGATAACTCGACGAAACGAGACGAAAAATTCAACCAGCGGT
This sequence comes from Pseudococcus longispinus, assembly GCA_900064475.1. Classification (NCBI taxonomy): domain Eukaryota; kingdom Metazoa; phylum Arthropoda; class Insecta; order Hemiptera; family Pseudococcidae; genus Pseudococcus; species Pseudococcus longispinus. The sequence goes on from FIZU01007830.1 coordinate 7,239, forward strand.
AGGCAATCGATAGGCAATATCTGTAAATTCCTCTTCGAGTTCCTACTTCCGCCTAAGCTACTCGACTATAAAAGTGAATTTACACCGTATCCCAAATAAAAGACCGCGGTTAGACGTTGAAAAAACATAATAATTTCTTCATCAACAACCATCAACAACGCCCACGCGATTAAAAACAATATTTCGTTCGGTTTCCATTGCCGCAAATGCTCGGTAATTCGAACCGATAACGTAAAAATTTCCAACACGTTTGAGAAATTGCACAGACACAAAACCGAGTCGACGCGACCAAAATCTAGCCAAATATTTTGCGAACATTACGAACTCGAAATGCTGCATCCTCTCAGCTTTCCAAACATTTTGCTTAAACCACATTCGCTCGCTATTAAATTTCATTTCATTGTGTACATTGGATTTAGCGGTGTGTTGGTGTCTGGTAGATACATATAGAAAACTTTATAATAAACTTTAACCTTACATGAAAGCATCCGTATGGCAACTAGATTCTAAACCATTCGTCGATCGTATACAAAAGGTTAACGAGTATTTGATATAATTAGTAATACGATACGTTTCAAGCACCGAAAAATAACATCGAGCAATTTATTATTAACATGGAATTTGTCCACCGATCGTTCGGCGATGGCGATGTCCATCATCGAGATGACAATTAAAAATGAAAAGAGTTTAATCTTTAGCTTTATAGCGAATAATCCCCGAAGGAATAGAAAAACCGTATACCCTTTAAAACGCTATTAATTGGAAACCGAAATTCCCAGTTTTCTTTTCGGCTTATAAAGCTTTTAAAGTTATGTATTTACCTGATTACTTGTTTCGCTTTTAATGAGAAATTTATACACTTAACGAAAATTCTTTCGATTCGACGAATCCATTCCAAATCCCCGAGGAGAATTCTTCCTATATTTTTTAATAATTAAAAATAAATTCCCGAATCGATTTTCCCTTTCGACGTTTAATCGCACACAAAGTAGAATAATTACTATACAATTTCTCGACGAATTATCCCAACTCTCCATGGTTTTTCTTCTACCTTTTTTTTTTCTCCTCATTTTTCCTCCTTACTTCAATTTTTCAATAGTGTATTCATGTTGAAGTTATAATAGTTCGTCAAGTTTCTTTCCAACTACAGTTTGTACCTACTCGACAATAATTGTGCTTTTAATAAAGTTTTTTTTCCTCTTTATTTTTTCCTCGTTTTGTAATGATGTAACCTGCATCATCACTTTTCCAGTTTACACAACTGGCGCATTATTCGGTCGACCATCCGGAACGAAACTTTCAACCACGTATTAATATTTTGGGAAATTTATTTTACCTTTAAATAACCATTTGGACGATTAATATTTAAAATTAATTTTCTTTTCGACGTTTCGACGCAGACGACAAAAAATTAATTATCTTAATCGTTATTACGGTTTTTATTTTTAAACAAAACCCACGATACTGTTTCATTTCGAAAGCAATAAAGTCTCCATTTCGAAACACTGAAAAAACACCGACGAAGAATTCATTTCGGGAAAAAGAATACCTGATGGGTTGGGAAGGGAGGGGGAGGGGGGTCTGGGTATATGAAATTCGCGTTCTCGAATTCTTAATTAAATTCGACATAATAGTCAGATTTAATCTACATCCGCAGAATGTGTAGAACGTTATTTGCGATCGAGTAATTAAATATGTTTCGGTATATGCGAGGTTATACCAGCAATGACTTGTTGAAGGTACGTTCTTTTCAACGAGCTCGAGTCGTCCGACGTAAACATATTCGAAGCTCGAACGTAATATGACGCGGTTTGTTTAGTATTTTTCAATTATTTAATTAAGTTTTTAATGTAAATTAAAATCTTCATATTCGTCGTTCGCGTCGCGTCGTCGGCGCTCGCTCGTTGATGCACCTATATCATCGAGTTTCCGATTTTAGCCAAATTGAACGAGGTGTTTTAATCAAATTAATTAGTCTCGTTTATGTACTAGACGTTTTAACGAAGCGTAGCGATTGAAACAATGTGGGATGTTGATTGTTATGTACGATGGTGTCGAGTCAATCGAACGTAATTTTTTGCAAAATACCGATTAGTATATGGTATTTTGATGGAAAATTGTTTCCACTAGAAATGAGCGAGCAAATTGCCGAGTTTTTTAATATCTATGAAAGCGGAAAACAACTTTTCACTTTGGTAATGGTTTACTCGATAATTCGATTAAAAATGTAAATAACACGACGACGTCACTTTTTTGATTTTCAAAAAAATTGCAAAATGCCATTTTGAAATCAGAGACAGTTTTAGATAAAGATGGAGAGGGGTGGAAGTTGAGACCTTGACACCCTTCCAACGAAATTTCAAATGTCGAGAAGTTGAGCAAAAGTAGTGGAACTAGTTTTCAAAATCTGGAAAATTTTTACCAGAAGTACAAAAAAATACGCAGGTTTGCAGGAAAATTTTTCTGCAGTTGAGGAATTTTTCTACAATTCATTGGACTTATGTCCACCTAATTTTAAGCAATTATCGATGATTTAGAAGAAATTCTGATCTCAAGCTTTGGACTAACGTACTTTTAAAAAATTTTACAGCTTGATTTCATTGTACTTATCTATGTTCAATGTTTGAAAAAAAAATTGACAACTTTAGAACACGTTAAAAAAGCAATAAAATTTATACCAAAAATAAAATCATTCATCTGAAGGAAAAAATTTAGTCACAAATCAAAAAACTAAATTCAAGTAACAATTATTGAAAATGTTGTAAAAATGGTTCAAATAATGTAAAAATTAATGAAATAAAACCAGGATTTTTCATTTCATAAAAAAATGGGTTTTTATTTTTTTTCATTCCATATTTTTACTTTCCCTCTTGTAAAAAAGATTCTTCTTCATTTTTGACATTGATATAACTTATGCGGGGGTTGGGAGAGGGGGGATTTATGTATGGCATTTTTGCATACAAAAATTTATTCTGCATGAATGAGTTTTTTAGATTTGGAAATTTTCAAAAATTCTGTCGAAAATCTCGAAATTTTATTGAAAATTTTCACAAAAATCATTTAAAATATGAAAAAAATCATTTTAAAAAATTCTGTAAAAATGATTGAAAATTTGTAATAAAATTATCAAAAATATTGTAATAATGGTCAAAAATTTATAAATTGTTGAACATCTTTTAAAAATTTTGAAACTGTCACAAAAATCAGTAAAAGTATCGTAGAAATAGTTAAAAAATCATTTAATGACAAAAATTGTAAAAAATTGTTGAAATATGCAAAGAAAAAGCGGACATATTCGAACATGGATATGTCTTATCTGTTTTAAATCCGGCCGACAAAATGTTTGAAAGTCAAATTTTTAAAATAAAAAAATTTCTTAATATAAAAGTCAACATTATCTCTAAATTTTTCCAATTTCGGAAAGTCAGTGAAAATCTGAAAATTTTTCCAAGTCCAAAAAAGTATGACAAAATGTCTAAATCTCATCGTCAAAGATTTGGACAATTAAGATGGGTAATTAATATGGACAATTTAAAAAAATTAATTGTTCATCTGACAAAATGCCTAAAAGTCAGTGTTACCTCTGAA
>FIZU01007846.1:0-26358 GCA_900064475.1 Pseudococcus longispinus
AAATTTGGTTGAAAAAATTTTATTAGATGTCATGGTTTTGAAAAAAATGTGTTCAGTTTTTAAGGTACCTCCATTTCCATGATAGAAAATACTATTTTTAAATCAATTTTTTTTTATTGAGAATGTAAAAATACCTCGTTAGTATTTTGTTCATTTTGAGTTTTTTCAGATAAGTAATTGTTTGAGAAAAATAGTTGATAATTCAAAAACAACATTCATTATATTCGTACCTTGAACCGTCTGAGATTAACCTGACAATATTAATACCGGCTGCGCCTCTAAACTGTGAACATATGCAAAATGAATTACGTTTTCTTCATCTACCATATTATCTTTCCCCGAAGTTGGTTTAGGTAATTCGTTCGCTCGCTCTGCGTGTACTAACTTTCTTCAGAACGTATTTCTACTTATTACTTAGGTGGGTTGTATGTAATCTTACTTTCGCATAATGCCATATTTCCGTAAAGTTCTAATTTTAATTCTATAACAATAAAGAAATTTGAAACAGAGAGTTTTGCTCAAGTTTTTAAAAAATAAACATCCTCGAAAAATGATTTTTTCATCAGTGATTTTTTAGACAAGAGTGAAGCATGTAACAAATGATTTCTTTATTTACAAATATTATTCATACTTTACAATATTTCATTATTGAATTTGATATGTAAAAATAAGAGTATATAACGTAACCTTTATAAGCCCAAAAATGCTTAATCGACAAATATTTTAATGATGATATAACAAATTAAGTACTAAAATATTTCGTTTCGTATATAAATTACATGACTAGATAAATGTTTTATGCTTTACTAAAAAAAGTGTAAAATTGAAAAAAAAAAATTCAACAACAACTAACAAGTATAAAATTATTAACATAACATTCCATTTGGTACATGACATCGTATCAAAATATCATCAATATATACAACAAAAAAAAATAATGAAAAAAAAATTCGAACAATTATTGGAATAAATGTCTTCGTTCATCTATACAAGACAATTTTGATATAATACATTTTATCGAAACCGGTTCAAGTAAATTAGGATTTTTTAATTTTTAAATTATTTTATGTAGAATAGATATCATCGAATGAGATCCAATGAAAATTTATCTCAACGTTGCGGTTATTGTAATTGCATCGTCACCCAGACAATAATTCTAGGATGGACTAGTCCTCCTATTTCACAATTTACTGTTCGTGTTTCGCCATTTACCACAAATAGAGCTTCGTTTGCCGGGGTTACCAAATAGTGCCCGAAGATGCCTGATGCTACAATGGGTCTGTTGCTGTTTCCCCATTGGGCTAGTCCCGGATCCATTGCTTTTCCTACCCCGGTTATCATTTCAACTTTACCTATACGAATTACATAATAAGCAAGGTGTTCAAATAAAAGTATTCTAGCTATGATTTTTTTGATATTTTTTAAACTTCAACTTACCATTTTCCAAGTTCAAAAATAAAATATCTTCTTTGTTAGCTGCGCTTGCATATGTATCATAACCGTGTGTTGTACGAGAGGGATAAAATGTGACCTCGCTTATGTTTAAAGTGGTTTTCACGTCGAATACGAATCTCAAACCGACTTCTGAAAAATATAAATTAAAAATATTTCGTTATTTTAGCAAAAAATATTTCTTCAGCGATTTATATTTAATCGATTTTTTTTATTTCGTTATGAAATTTGACAAGAAAATTCTTACTAAGTAATAAAGCCTTTCGGAGAAAATTTTGGAAGTTTTAAAATTTAAATTTTTCTTGAAGAGGATGAAAATACCTATTTCATTTTTTTTTTCAAGTAAAACAGAAAAAACGAATAATTTTAATTCCTAAATTACAAATTTTGAGGCAGAGAGTATGCAACTTATACAACAGCGAAATTCATGTTTTTGTGTCGATGATATTCGTAGAATCATGGCATTTCCTGCAGATCCTTTCTTTAAAGTAAATATAACGTGTAATTAAGTTCAACTTCGCTAATCGAGGTTAATTTAGTTATCCATCTTTTATCAATTGATGAAAAGCATTTCGTGTTAAAATTTCCACGTTTCTAAAAAGACTTTTTCATCACATTAACGCAATTTTCTTTGTAACGTCATTTTTCAGAAAGTTTGCTCTGTTTCGCCCTTACGAAATTATATTAACGCAATGAGTGATTTTTTGACAATTAAAGTGTATTTCCAAGACTATAAAATCGAATCGAAATTACCTCGTTCCGATTAAGGAACCTATTCATCTTGAAAAATAATTCTAAAAAATATGTAAAAAAACATCAACCAACCTGTAACTTGTTGTACTATCAAAGTAACGCCATCTCGCGTCCTATCCAATGTCACAACCATTCTGCTATTTGGAGATACTAACGGTTTCCCAAATAAATTAGGTTTCTGCATGATTACCGTATCAGTCAAATAATCGAGTAACACTTGTCCAGTAGGACGTCCTGTCACCGGTTCTTCGCATTCGAGCACTACGAAGCCATCTGAAAGTAATGGTCATGATCAAAAGTCAGCATGATCTGTAGATGGAATACATGAATAGATATTTCATCACTCACAAAGAGCTGAAAATTGAACAGTTCTAGGCACGCAGTTATATGGAGCTAGATCTATACTGCGAATGTACCTCATATTGGCTAAATCTAATTTATACAAGCCTCTTTGGTTTTTATGACTGACGTATCCGTATTTGAACATGTGACTCATGTCCTGTAACAGGTCATAATTCGTGTTGAAAATAAATCGATAAATAGATAATGAAAAAAATATAAATTTATTAAAATGGGTTATAAAAATAATCTAATTAATATCGAGTCTTTAATCGAAGGTGTCATTTTGTCAGATTATCTAGAAACCCAAAGTAAACAAATATGAAGAAAAGATTGCCAACCCTCAAAATTGAAGGTTACGCAAGTGTCATTTTTTAAATGTTAGCTGTAACTTGCGAAATGTCTCGAAGAAATTCGAATTTGAATTTTTTAGTTCCTAAAATAATTCATTTTTTGGAAAGAGTTTATGTTGAAAAAAACACATTTTTCCAATTTTTACAGAATGGTAGGTATGCTCAGTTAAGATAGGTGATTTTACCCTGTCTGTACTTTTGGAAACTAAGGACCCTGAAAAAACTTTTAGGGCGAATTTTTAATCTCTCATCTTACCACCCCTCCCCAACACAAAAATCTCGCTTTTTAAAAAATTTTCTATTTTGGGGTACCGTGTGAGTACAAATTTTGAAATTTATATGGTAGGTAAGGAAAATTGTGACGAAAAAAAATTCAGATTTTTTTTGCAGAAATTCTATCCAAAAACCCTCCATGAAAATTTCAAAGTGCTGCAATTTTAAAACAAAAAAACATACACCAATTTCTCCCTCCAAATATGGGTTCAACTTAGTACCATTCATGATAATTTTTCCAGATTTTTCTTCCAGATGGGTCAAGGTTAACCTTAAAACTTTGTTTTCGCTACCCCTCACATCAGTGATTCGGCCAAGTTTCTACTTTTTGAAACTAAATATATCAGATACCTACTACAAAGTACCCCCAAAAAATGTTTATGGTGCATTTCCAACCTTTCACCCTGCTTCCACCTCTTCTATAAGCAAAAATGTAATTTTTTCATTAAAAATTTCCCTTCTAGGTACCACGTGAGAAAAAATTTTGAAATTTATATGGTAGCAGAAGGAAGTGGTAACGAACTTTTAGGAATTTTTTAAGATTTTTTCGTTGCGGTGCATTCTAGCCAAAATCCCTCCTCTGAAATTTCAAAGTGCTGTAGTTTTAAAACTAACCTTTCCCCTCTGTATAATCATGAGTTTAACACTATCTGTGATAATTTTTTCAGATTTTTTGTTCAGGTTGGTCAAAGTGAAAAAGTTATATTCGTACCCCGAAACTTCGTTTTCAATCTTGAAATTTTTATGAAATATTGAGGAAATATTGCTTAAATTTCTCAAATTTCTAATAAATTGGATTTTGTTTGAAACCCTTGAAATTGTTGAATTATTCATGTCTTTTGGCTGAATGAGGACACCAAAAAAAAAAATGGGCAGGGATAATGCTGACTTTTAAACATTTTGTCTGACAAACACTTGAGACTTTTTGGACTTGGAAAATTTCAGAGCTCACGTTGACTTTCAGATATTTTGTCAGCGTATTTTAGATTATGTGGAGTTGGAGAATTTTTCAGATTTAAACGGATTTTTTTGACCTGGAAAATTTCAGAAATTCTGACTTTTTCGATTTTGAAAAATTTTATTAATTGGTCGGTTGAGTTTGGAACTTGGAAAAATTTAGATTGTTTAAAAATTTGACTTTTAATCATTTCACGAGACATGATAACATTGTGTCCGACTCTTTGAACTTACAATTAAATACAGTCAGACATTATGTCAGATTAATGTGAATTGAGTTGGACATAGTAGAAAGAGCAAGAGGGGGTGTCAGTTTCAGTTTTCAGTTTTGGGGGCTTCTATTTCACTATTTAGTTTCAGTTTTCAGTTTGGAGGGGGGGGGGGGGGGGTCAGTTTCACTTTTTAGTTTCAGTTCTAAGGATTTCAGTTTCGGTTTTAGCTTCAGTTTTCAGTTTTGAGGATTTCAGTTTCAGTTTCAAGGTTTTCAGTTTTTCAGTTTTCATTTTTAGGAGCTTCAGTTTTGGTTTCCTGATTTCAGTTTGAGGGGAGGGATTCAGTTTCACTTTTCATTTTCAGTTTCAAGGATTTCAGTTTTAGTTTTATTTTCAGTCTCGAAAAAAAATCATTTCAGTTTCAGTTTTATATCGCTTTTCACTTTTCCATCCCTGCCAAAATTCAGTCGAATAATCTATTAAAATAAAAAAATTTATATCTAAAAATAATTTCAAATGTTATTAAAGTTTGTAAAATCTTGGAAAAAATTTAAAAATATCAAATAATTGCTCAAGTGCAAAAAAAAATAATTTTAACAAAATTTAAAATTATGATCGATTAAAACATTTAAAGGTGTTGATCAAATTCTATTAAACTCGTAGTTCATTTGGAGTATTCGAATAATAATTTTTTTTTCGTTTCCCCTACAGTTTTAAGTATAGTCAACATTTTCTACATTTGTTTCGTTTCGGTTGCTAGATAATCCGCTGAAATGTAGTTTGGGTAGCTACATTGACAGAAAAAGGTATTCGAAACCTTTCATAGTACTCAGTATTACAAAACCCCTAAAACGTTTTGAAAAAATCAAGCGAATAATATACCTGTATAGGTGGCATAAAAAGATCTCTAACGAGATCAAAATGCCCATCGATCGGTTCAGGATGAACTGTGTGATGTTTACGTTTCTGCGAAGCATCTCTAATAACCTGGATAGTTTTCACACCTTGATCTCGAAGACTTCTCCAATTCAAAACCCAGACTTGATCCAGATGTGGAATATAATGCAACGCTACCGGATTATTATCTGTGATAACGACCTATTAACGCGAGAAAAAAAAACAATTTTAAGAAAAATTGAACTCCATCCAACACATCGTCGTTACAAAAATACGAAAAAAATTCGCTCACATCCTCAACAACCATTTGTATTTTACTTATCACCAAAACTCGATCTTTCAAAGGCTGCGAAACGTACACGTATCGATTAGCTACATTAATTGCCTGACCCCAGCTGCAATTCACTCCTTTATCTCCGCAGACATACTCCTATTCGGAAAAATCGCAAATTAGAATGTGTAAAATTGCATCCAGATTATCAGTTGATGACTATGACTAACCTGCGTTCCAGGAATGATATCTGTAGATTGTATCTGATGATATAATCGACAAGCACTCGGCTCGTAAACAGCTACACCCCAATCGTGAAACGTAAAAAATCTTCTCTCTTCCGTAGGTGCGGCTAAATTCCAAACAAACGATTAAATTATCGTTCGATTGCTCCGCGAACAATATAAAAATTACAAATAAATGAATTTTTTACTCGGTGTGGGCTGTTGTTGGACAACCAGCGACGATATGTCTCTTGTGAGTCCACCTACGTTCGACCCTTGACACATGTACGCTCCCGTATCGGCGTATTCGATATTATGTATTTTTAGTTCGGTTCCGTTTCCAATAATGTCATACTTCCTAATCAAATCTAACCGTAAGGGTTCGTCATTCTTCAGCCATTCAACCTATAAAATTAATCAAGTGCGTTCGTATATATCTATATTGATTCGCGCGTGACTAAAATTCAAAGCCAGGTATGGGTTAGGTAAAGAGGTGCCATGCTCCATATCCAAACCTAACCTAACCTGCGAATTGCAAACGTGACGTTTCGATCCCTTTTAATTAAATTACTTTTATTATTTCGTTTCGTTTGAATTTTTCAACGCAATGCTACCTCGAGTTATACTCTTAAGTTAATTAACCCTCGCACGAATGCGATAATCATTTTTACACCTACTTTGGGGAACGGTTCGCCGATGACATGACAAAACATCGAAGCTCCTTCGCCCGGTCGTCTCGACTGTATTCGCGGCGTAACTTTAACTTCTGGTACAGCTGTTAAGACACACAGAGAGGGAAAGAGGAGATGAAAAAAGTGTGAATTTGAGTCGATTAACGAAGGCGTAATTTTCGCATAAAGCAAATCTTTAGAGAGAGAGTATTGATTCGAGAAACTTTGTTTTAATAGGTATAAGGGTAAGAACTGATATGATACGAGAGATACCACAACGGGGATGGTTCTTTTTGAAAAATGACAAGTGGCAAATGCAAACATGCGCCAAAACAAAAACTTGGCTAAAATTTTAATTCGCTCAAGTTCATAGTTTTCAACTTCTTATTTCACGCTTCATTACCCTTACAATATTTCGTTTTTTAACAAACGAAAAACAGAACAAAAGAATTTCCCAATTAATCCCGCAGCAGCCGGTTGCTATTTTTCTCCGGAGCGAGACTGCGACTGCGACACCGACCATTTAAAAAAAACAGCAAATAAGCACCGATGGTGGAAAAAAAAAGAGGAATACACACTGTGAACTGTGAGAACGTGAGTTTGTATGACATCCGTATTCCGTTGAGCATGACAAGTGTAATTACCAGCGTGTACCAACTGAATGCGTGTCAAATACAGGGCTCCATCACTGAAAACGCGAACTTCGTCTTCGCCCAGCGATGCTAAATCAGCTGCGTTTCTGCGCCACACTATAGGAGGCGGAGGAGTCCCCGTAACGTCGCATTTTATCTCAACGTTATCCCCGACTCTGGCTGACAAATGATTTACTTCCAATGCTTTGTCCAGCGAAACTACAGATAAACCTATCGAGGGAAAAAACACAATGAACAATAAATATTGAAATTCGTTTTGACCAAAATTGGATTTACGGGCGAGAAAAAAATTTCGTCCGGTGGTATTGGGGTTGAAAAAAATGAAATATCTCGTACCTATAGGTACGTAGGAGTAGGTGCTAGGTACTAACACGAGGGTCATCGCGTTTTGCAGCCATTGGTTTAACTCGTATATATTTTCGATATGAAGTAAAAATAAAAGCGGAAATGAAAACTTACGAACGAGTTGCTATGAAATAACTTTTCGTTTTTCCATTTTCATACTTATGATTTCTAGTCACGTTTTTTATGTTGGCTTTTTTTTCTCTCTCTCTGGCTCGAATAAAAAAAAATTTAACCAATTTTATCGTATTGAATTTTGTTGCGTATGGAATCTCTCGAAAAAACCACCTTGGCTGGCAAAGCTCGCGATCGCGGCCGCTAACCAAAATTCTAAGAAGGTTTTTCTTTTTTAATGGTTCTAAAAACTGCAAGCTGTCACTTTACGTTAAGTTGAACATGGCTGGAACTAATCTGCCGTCCTTTCCAACTTTTTCAACATTTTTAATCTTGTACCGAAGTCGAGCTTTTTTTTTATGGTATAGCTTTACTTACTTACACAATTCCCAAAATATCTCGGTAATTTGTTATCGCTTTTTCAATTTTGCACTTTTTTAAAACCCAAATAACGCTCGGACATGAAAAAGGTACGTACGATTTCGCAGTCGTTTTAATGTTCCCGGAGCGTTTGGCGAGCACGTTTTTATCTATGTGTAAATTCTTTAATACGAGCTAAAAAAAACGTCCAAATAGCAACATTACACTTTTTCGAACATGCTTTGAATGTCGAAGTATACAATTGAGTGAAGGAAAATAGTGATTCGATTTGGGTGTATAAAAAATTGCGGTTAACGCCGAGCTCCTTGGAATATTTTCATCTTGATTGTGTTTCGGGTGAAAATAGGACGGAGCTAAGTAGACCAATTTTATTGATCTATGGTGTTTTTATTATTAGATATACGATCGATGGCGGAACATGGAAATTTGCATGTACTTGTGGAGTAATAATGTCGTGTCTATGATAATGAACTTTAGTTTTGTACCTATGGGTACTGCGGTGGTGCTTATTTTGACAATTTTTGGAATTTTTTTGGGGAACCCCCCTCACTCCGTCAATTGGTTATAAACAGGGAGAAAATAATTCCCTATTTTTAATTTTTTCTTCAACTCAATTTTAGTGGATGCATATGCTGCCTCATTTTTGGAAAAAAATTGTAAAAAATGTAGAATTTTTGAAGTTTTAAAAATTTTTAGGTGAAATGATCACATATAGGTATTTTTACCCAATAAACCCTTTTCGACGATTTTTCATCTTTACCTATGTTTTTATGGGTCATTTAAAAAATAACATTTTTTTTAGCACCTAATTTTTTCGTTATTCGAAAAAAATTTGTAAAAGATCTGAAAAAAAATTTTGTAGTTAAAATGGTCCATACCCTATTTCACCCTTAAAGACAGTTTTTAGCATTTTGTCATCGTTTTCGTAGGCTTGAGAATTTTTCAAAAAGTGAAGAAAATATATGGGAAGTGGAAGTTCTTGAAAATGATGGCAAAGATAGAAAATCGTCAATCACGGATTTTGAGTGAGAATGTGTGTGTCAAGACCATTTTAATACCAAAAGTTTTTGCATACCTTTTACAGATTTTTTTCGAGAAACGAAAAAAATACTAAAAAAATTTTTTTTTTTTAAATGCCCCATAAATCCGGGGGGGGGGGGGGGGGGGGGGTAAAGATAAAAAGTCGTCGAAAATGTTCTTGTTAGGTAAAAGTACATAATTATGTTGTGACCATTTCACCAAAAAATTTTCAAAACTTAGAAATTTTTACAATTTTTTTTTTCCAAAAATGGGGGAGCCTGCGCCACTACAAGTTGGATAAAAAATGAAAAATTGTGAATTATTTTCTTCCTGCGTGTAACCAATTTACGGGAGGAGGGAAGTCTCGAAAAAAAGTCGAAAATTGTTAAAATAAGAACCACCCTAATGAGCACGCACTACTTTTAAAATCTGAAATTAATTAATGAAGAAGTTCATCCCTCTGTTTTTTTTTTGAGATATGAATTATAACTCTGGATGGGCGAATTGTTTTGGATTATTGTAAGTTATTTTACGAGTATAAAGTTGAGAATGCTAAATTTTTCTTGTTATCTGGGAAATACATAGATATTAGGTACCTACCTACCTACCCACCTACCTACCTACTAAGGTGTGTCGTCTTTTCCTTTGTTTTAAAAAATTGGAGAGAGGATCGAAAAAAAAGTTGTAGGGTGACGTCAGAAAACCGTGGAAAAAATTTTTAGTCTCTGACTTGAACCAATATTTTGCAGATGAGTTTCGAAATTTTAAAATACTCGTCCAAAAATTCAAAATAAACCGTTTCGAATTTTTTTTTTTGATTTTTTGGTGAGTATGGTTAGTCGTATTGTTACCACAGAAATGTGAAAACCATTTTCCGGGTTTTTCCGGATTTTTTGAGGGGTGTTCAGATGATTTTTGCATCATGGCCAAAATGTTTGTTTTTGAGGATATCCCGAAATTGAATAAAAAAAACAATTACATACAGTTTGATCGTTTTTAGGGGTTTGATTTTCACTCCAGATGGATATTAGACAAACCCAACGCCATTTTTTTTAGGGAGTCTCAAATTGCTGTAAAATAGCATCAAATTACAAGATAATCTCGTGTAATGAAGGAATTTTGAGAACCCCTAAGAAATAAAAATGGTGTCTTGTTCATTCTATGTATATGAATCTGGAATGAAAATCGAACCCTTAATATCGATCAAATCGTAAGTAATTGGTTTTTATATTCAATTTCGAGATGATCTTCAAAAACAACCATTTTTGCCATGATACAAAAATCATCTGAACATCACTAAAAAAATCGGGAAAATATTTTTCACCATTCTGTGATAACAATGCGACTAACTGCTCGCCAAAAAATAAAAAAAATTGAATATTTTCTTTTGAATTTTTAAAAATTTCAAAATTTTTAACCCTATCCGCAAAATGCTGGTTCAAGTTGGAGACCTAAAAATTTTCCATGGCCTTTTGTTCTGATTCCACAACTTTTTTTCGATCTTTCCTCCAACTTTCCAAAAAAAATCAAAGACGACTCACCCTAGTACCTATCTACCTACTTTCCTTCCTCTAATAATTTTTTTTTTGAGATTTGATATAAGATTTTATTTTCATGGAGGTCACATAATATCTACCTACTCTGCGCCCAAAGTTTTTTTTGTGTCAAAATTTTTTCATTTTTCTTCTGAATAACTCAAGAAGAAAGCAGTTTGAGAATTCCCCAATTTTTTTCATAATGACTTCTTTGAGAGAGAGCAGAATTATCTATCAAACTTTTTTGATTTGATGAAATTTTCCTACTTGCGATGTTTCATCAATTTATCATCATAATAAAAATGCAATGATCTATAAAATTGTACGAAATAAAATATTTTATATTATTTTAAAGTTGATTTTATCCTATTTCCAAAAAGTTATTTCAAAAAATTTTCAAGATCAACTCCTTAATCTGATGCCAAAAAGATGAAAAAATGTTTTGACGAAAAATCAACCCATTCTTATCAATATTTTTAATTTTTTTTGTAAATTGAGAAAGAAGTAGTTTGGGAAATTTTTCATAAATATTAACTTTTTTGAAAGAGGGTAACATTAGCTTTCAAATGATGTACTTACTATTCGATTTTATGAATTTTTCTCATTTGTGAGGTCTTACGACAAAAAATGCCTTGATTTATCAAATCGTCCGAAATTAAAAAGTAATCATATCGTTTGAAAGCTACGAGTAATACTATCCTCTTTCAAGCAAGTTATTATGAAAAATTTCCTAAATTGCGTTCCTTCTCAAGTTTTATAGAAAAATTGGAAAAATTTCAGCAAGAAATCGCTCAAACTGTTACAATTTAATGCTCAATAGCAGTAGCTTTATAATAAGTGGTAATCTTTACAGGGAATTTATTCGCTCTGATGTATCGAAAAACATCCTTCCAATTCCTCGACGTATTGCTGTGCAATTTTTCGAATTTTGTTTCAAATTTTCATAATTTTTGTGTGTGGGTATTAAACCTTTTTTTTAAATTCGAAATTCCCAAGTCAATTTTTTAAAGCTTAAAACTGCTAGCACTCATTTCACGACCATAAGCTAATTATTATGTTAACTAGACTTGAAAGCTGAGTAACTAAAAATAAAAATTCAAGGACTAATTAAAAACGGATTTAGATTATAATCTCTGTGAAAATTTGCAAAACTGCGCCATATTAAAAAAATTTGAATTTGAATTCTCATTTACAAATTAATAAGTTTTACAGGCGTGCACAATATCAAAATAAAATCATTGAACCGCCTTTTTATATGAAATACCCCTTAAGAATTTTTTTTAGGTACTTGTGACTTGTAAATAAGTAGGTAGGTATATTAAAAGGGGTAATGCAAATTTTAGTCGTCCTCTTTATTATGTACTGCCACCTCTACCTTTTATTTCTTTACCTTCTATTTGATGATTAAGCAACTTAAACTACACCACAGTAAATAGAATTGCCGATTACGAGATTTATAAAGATGGTTACTTAATACCCGACGCAATTTTTTCTTAAAATGTAATCCTTGTTCCTTTATTGCGGATAGTTGGAATTTATTTTTATACGACTTATTTCGTGGAACATTGGTGCTTTACAAAATAGGTCACGTTCACCTTTATTTTTTCAACTTTTGTATGGGAAATTTTCCATCTTTATTTCTACTTCATTTTTAAACTCGTAAAATTTAACTTTTGTCTGTTTCTAGAGTTTTTTATGCAGATAAGTTTCGTATGTGAATTTAGTTTTGAACATATACGTTTGCAATTTTTTCAGGTGTCAGTTCAGATCATTAAGCAAGAATTCGTTTCAAAATTTAAATCATACGATCAGTAAATTTTACGGTGAGTACCTACCCGTGCATGAATTTTATATTTGTTGAACTGTAGAAGTCAAGAGTGAATTACCCCTCCCCCCTCCACACCACATCCACTGATTATTAGAATTGAAATCAAGTTCATTCAGAGGTAGGATCATAGTTGAAAAAATTACAGCGATGCCTTCCTTTAATTAAAAAATTGAAAAAATTGTTAATATGTTGTATTGGGTTTGGGAAAAACTCATTTCAATTTTGAATTAGAGAAGTGGAAAAAATTAAATTAAAAAGAGGTAATTTTCATCTATCCACAACCTTCTAATAATTTTCCTTCGACCTGTTTCTAATTTTACGACAATTTTTGACCCTATCTTTAATTCAATATCATATCGTTAAAATATTTCATCAGTTTTGCGGTTTCGATTACGTACTAGCAATATTAGCAATTCACTTACTGTATAATTTACTGAACGCGGCGTAAAATTCATTTGAACCCAATCGATTATCCTTGTCGATGTCTTCTCTGGAAATTAAACTCATTAAATGACATTTCGTTGAAACACTCCTTAAATCGCCTCGTTTTGAAACCTATCATCGAACATAATTTATTGAAAAAACACGTATTTTAAATCTACCAAGTAGCAAATTGATAAATCGAATCAATTTACCTTAATAAGCTCTTCTTCAGTCAGTAAACCGTTCGCATCAACGTCTAGGTACTTGAACAAAGCACTAACTATATATTCTTTGCCACCTGTCCATGCCTCATGGTGCATATATTTCACTTCATTTATTAACAACAAATTATCCTGCAAAATTTAAAATGACTTGAATATTACGAAGTTTTGTGGGGTTATTTCTGTCTTGATATTTCGTTCAATTGAAGTGAAAACTGTCTCATTTTTATCAAATGCGTTTTGAAAATTTTTCGAGTGTTTTGTTTGACTGCTGATTACTGAATCTGTTATTTCTAAAAGTATTTATTTCAAAATTCAAATATCGATTCCTGAACTCGTGTCACTTTCATTTTTAAGCATAAAATGTCAGTAGTAGATAGATATGTTTAACGAAATGAAATTTTGCTACGTGTCCGCAGACAGTAGACATTTAGACACTCCAGTGATTTCATAAATGACGAAAATGGCATTGTTTTGTTTCTAGCGATGAATTAAACAAGTAGCAGAGGTGATTGTTTTGCATTATAAAGCGTACATTAAATGTTGAGGATGGGAAAGGGATGGATTTTAATGAAAATTATACAATATATACAAGGTGTCCCAGTTTGACAGAGCAAGCCAATGGTAGAAAATAATACTCGTCGAAATGATTTTTTTTTCAAATGTTTTGTTTCGAATTTGAGGAGTAAAGTTACTGATTCTGATAATTTTTCAGAAAAATCAAAAAATTCTGTAATGAAAGTGTAGATTTTCAAAATAAAAGGAGTCATACTAAAGAGTAAAAGGATTAGAAAAAATCAAAGGTCTTCGATTTTATTAATTTTTTTCAACGTGGTGCTTTTTGAGTTGAAACTCATTAATACAAAATTTCAGCCATTCTGGCCCTTGGGAAAGAAGCTGCGGGTCACCAAAGCAAGATCATTTTCGAAAAAAATGTGGTTTTCAGTCATTTTCCCAACTTCTCTCCCTGGGGACATTTAAAACCAGGCTAAAAATGAAGTATCCAGCGTCGACCTATGCGATTGGTTTTTAAATTCGAGATATGTTTTAAGGCTCCAAAGGATTCGGTGAAACTTTACAGATCGATGCTTTTTGGGAATTCGAAACATATTTTCAAGTTTTACGCGAAAACGATGCCTCCAGTGAAAAAATTTCTAATAACCTATAGCTGTGATTACATTTTTGTTTACTTTCATTTTTGAGGAAAAAAGTTCTATACGTATCCGCTGAAAATTCTGTTTTTTTTTAATTAACAAATTTTAAAGATGGATATGGGGTTTTTAGAAGGGAAAGGGGGTTATCTGACATTTCAATGAAAAGTTTTTTGCCTGGGATCCTGGGAATGACACAATAATAATAATTATCTTGAAATCTTTTTCTTTAGAAAAATACCAAGTTTTCTTAAAGTCTGTCAAAGTATTGAAAAGTTACGGAAATGTGAGAAAATGAAGAAGTTGGAAAATAAATTTTCGATTATAATTAACTTCGTATTGAAATATTAGAATTTAGATGTTTTTCTTCAAGTGTTATAACTTGATGACTAATTTAATATTTTGTAAGCAAAACTTTACGGGGTGTTTCATAGCTAATGTCCCTCCTTCTACTAGGTTAGTAGGCACTCATGCTGAGCACAAGTAGGTTAGGGTGGAGTGAAAAAAAACATACCTTGGATTATGACCAAATTCAAGGGGGTGGTTCATTTTGAGTTAGAGATGCACCATAGAAAATTTTAGACCTTTAGCTCAAAGCGGGACGGAGCTGGGGGTGCTTAAAATGGGGTCACTTTTGAAAGAAACACAGTTTTTGGCCACTTTTGGGTAATGCCACCTGCCTGGTATTTCGGCCACCTCCTCCCCCCACCCTTCACCTCGGAAAAATTGCAATTTGAATTTCTACACCTCCCTAAGCTATTGACCTTGAAATTGGATACCACTTATTGCCCTCTATCAGGGGGTTGAAAGATTGCAGATTGCTAAAAAATCAAGATTTTTATGTTACAAAAAAATAAAATACGGTCCACTTCGTACCAAAACCGAACCAAAAGGGCCCTTTTTGATGCAGAAAAATTATTTCGATTAAAAAAATCGAATATTTTTCATTGCAGCCTTGCCAACTTTCGATTTTTGCAAAAACAAATTTTTGATATGAAAAAATAAAAAAAAATTGATTTCTTATAAAAATTGAAAGAGTTTCTATGGTGCCTCTCTAACTCAAAATGAACCACCCCTTGAATTTGGTCAAAATCCCAGGTATGTTTTTTTTCACTTCTCCCTAAAGTAGGTATGTTTGATAACCCTTGGAATTGAAGGAATATAGTTATGCTCTTTAAAAAAAATTGTTCACAATCTTGTTCACATTTTTTGATTTGTCTTAAAATTTCAACTATGATAGGTAGATGGAGCCTTTTTTTTTACACAAGTGAAGTTCATAATAATGGTAGGTTAATACATACAATTTGACACCCCCCCCCCTTTGAACACTCGATCGTTTCTACATATTTCCATACTTCCCATGAAAGAATCAAACATTGGATACGCTTTTGCTCTTTCTGCTATGTCAAACTGAAGTGCACATTCCAGTGTGACATAGTGTCTCACTTTATTCAAAGTTCAAAGACTCGAATATAATGGCATGTCTCGAGAAATGTTCAAAAGTCAAATTTGGAAACAATCAAAATTTTTCTGAGTTTGATAGTCAGCTGACACTTCCTAGAATTTTTCGAAATCGAAAAAGTCAGAATGCCTAAAATTTTTCAAGTCCAAAAAATCGCTTGAAATCTAAAAAAATTTTCCTAGTCCAAAAAATGGATGAAATTTGAAAATTTTTCCAAGTCCAAGAAAGTCTGACTAATTGTCTAAAAGTCAGTGTTAGATAGAAAGCTGTCTGACAATATTATGATTCAAACCTTTTTGAAATTTTCCAAATTCAAAAATTCATTTAAAAATTTCCCAAGTCCAAAAAGTCTGTCTGACAAAATTTCGGAAAGCTGCACTTTTTTTTCCTAAAATTTTTTAAGTTCAAAAAGTCTAATTTGTTTGCCTGACAAAATGTACAAATAATCAGCATTATCTCTAAAATTTTCCAAGCCCAAAAAGTCAGTGAAAATCTGAACATTTTTTCAAATACAAAAAAATCTGACAAAATATCTAGAAGTCAGCGTTACTGAATTTTGTGACTTTTTTTTGCAGGTTTGGTCATCGCAAAAGCATATCCTATGATAATAAAAAACATTTATGTTTTTTTCAGTATTCTATTAGTTATTGGAACTCCCCGATTACCTAACCAAACCAATTTTGGATGAAAAAAAACTACAATTAGGCCTAACGGCTCTTCCAATGGCACAAGCCGCAGCCCTCTACCTATCAAAGTTAAAATTTTCTGACAAATCAAATACCATGAACAAGATTGAAAATTTTTTGTCGAACGAGTAAAATTTTTCCCCTTCAATTCCAATGGTAGTCAAACATACCTACTTGTGCTTAGCACGATGAGTTGCCTACTTACTTTGTGGAAGGAGGGACATTAGCTATGAAACAGTCGATATAAAGCATTCCATATCCAAGCGTGTTTCTTCCAAGAGAAACCTTGCATCATTTTTTTCTCAAAATCAACATTTTATTCCTTTTGGAATTTCTTGTTTCGAAGATACCATCAGAACGGAAAATAGGCCAATAATGCTTTTGACCTTTTTTTTTGTGCGAGTTATCTTGCAACCCCGCTATTGTCACCGTTAAATTTTCGTTCGTATGATATTTCGTAAAAATATCTCGATAACGCTTCTTTATAAAATTATTTCGCCCGTAGCTCCTTCAATTCCGAAGATAGACCACATATTTATATAAAGTATTCTGTTCGATAGCCTTTGAAAATTGCTTTACCTGTCGCCAAACTGGGACACCTTGTATATTGCGATGAAAATATACGGAATACGAATCGACGAGTAAATTTGCCTGAAATTAGGTTAGCTAGCGTGTTTAAATTTTTTATAAAATTTGTTTTTTGAAAAAAAAAAACGATTTAATTTCGTAAGGAAAAACTTTTTTAAATCGTTTTCCTCGTCGAGGCTTTGTTTTATATGTAGATACGTTCAATATCAAAACATGATAAATTTTTCGCAAAATCATCGCCGTTTTGCTACTTTATGGTAATTTTATTGCAACTGCTATTCGGGGGTCGCGCAGTTAAAGTGAGAAGAAAAGTTTTTAAAAAATGAATACCTTTTTTTTTCTTTTTAAGCGAAAAGAAAAGTATATTAACTCAAACAGAAATTACCTTCGTCGAGTCGACATCAATCTCGTCTTTTTCTTAACAACATTTTAAACTATTACTTACCTTCATTGTTTCATATTCTTGAGCTGTGCATTGTTCGTTTTCAGTTTCTTCTTTACGTCTACGTTCGTTATTTTGTTTTTGTAAATCATTTCGATCAACGTCGTCTTCATTATCTTCGTCGTCGGCGGCGGCGTTATCTGATGCGAAATCGTAATAAGACGAATCTGTCGTTCGGGTAGTATTTTCCTTTTTGTTATCAGCCGGGTAATCAAGAATAAATACGGGATTTTCCGTTTTTATCGAGCTTTTTCGATTAGAAAGTAGGGAAACGACCGAGTCGGCCGTTTCATTATATTTAACCAGCGAATTTCCATTGGTTTCCGCGACGCTGTCTGTTTCGTCGTCTGAAAAATAATATTTTTGTTTTATTCCACTTGGAGTTAATACGTATTATCCTTACGGTTTCGTTCGTCGATTTCGTCTACCTTTTTTCAAAGGTTCGCAATTCGACGTACTTGTAAAAGCGTACATGTATTTTTATATACCTGGTGAACTACACGCTAAACTATGATCCACGAATAATGGTTTCGACGTTAAACACGCGGTACGATGAAGTTCGCAATGATTCGCGTACAATTTCCCATCCGATCCGCAAATGGTTTTTTTTATTTTCGGACATTGCCTTTGGCAGATGCATTCTGCTGCTCCTTTTTGTACAATACATTCTTCTCCTTTACCGCAATATTTTACCAGGCAAGGATCTGTTCGAGAAAATTTCACGATAAAACCTCCTTCGTACAAATTACAGCCCGTAAAAGTTTACAAAGTTGAACAATTTTCCCAATGTACCCTTACAGATAGGCGTGTGGACCGGCATGCTAAATTGAAATTTTATGCGGGATTATAGGCCTCGGTCGAGTTTAAGTATTTTTAATTTCTGCCTGATGCCTGTGCCGTCGCTGATTCGCCCTATGTCTATAATGCTCCGATTTTTGAAGAGGGAAAAAAGTTTGCAAAGCAACTGGGCAATATATTTTGATTAAATCTGTTGTTTATCATACCATTTGAACTGCGACCATTTGGGAAATAAAAAGAAATTGTTTTTTGACCGAACCAATGAGTTTTCGATAAAGCCTTCGGAAACTGCCGCCAATCAAAATGTAAAAATGTTTATTTGGTATTGGTAAATAAAGGGGTTGCCGTTGAATAGGCGACGTGGTGTTCAAAAATTTTGTCAATTTATTAATTTTCATTTAAGATTGGTATTTTTGTGATATATGTAGAAGTTATTAGATCTTGGTCGACTTTTTCATCTATCGGTCGCTAAAAGTCATTTTTTCTTCCAAAATGCATCTAAAAGACTGTTTTTTAAAAAGTAAATAAACATTTCTGTCTCTTATGAAAGTACATATAGGGTGACCCAGGCCCCAGGGTGAACGACACTGGTTTTGAAAATTGAAAATAGAAACACTTGGACTGCAAGAATTCCGAAAATTAAGCCCTCTAGAAGAAAGAAAATTTCAAGTTCTACAATTTTTATCCCCTGAACTTTTTTCGTAGCACCCTTAATTTGGCCAGAAATCCATGTTTCTAGGAAATTTACAAAGTCGATGGTTTTGAAAATGAAGGAAAAAAATTTACGCTTCGTAAATTTCCCATAAACATGGGTTTTTTGGCCAAACTAAGGGTGCTACGAAAAAAATGCAAGGGATGAAAATTGTAGAGCTTGAAATTTTCTTTTTGTTAAGAGCTATTAGTTTTTTTCTATACGGCTTAGTTCTCGAGATTTTTGCAATCAAAGTGTTTTTTTTTTCATTTTCAAAACTGGTCCCTTCTATCCTGGGTCACACTGTATAAACATTTACAGGGGGTTTTGTAACTGAAGTAGTCCCTTCGATCCAGTAAGTAGGCAACCCATTTTGACTACATGTGTGTATGATTGCCAATTTCTCGAATTGTAGGGACGAAAATATGATATTCTTGAAATTGTTTTGGCTGATTTTCAAAAATGGATAAATCGTGGGTATTAAAATTGACCTGACGGTTTACCCAAGTTTTTGTCCAGACGATAAGTCTCATAATAATTGACGGAATAAACTGAAACTTTCATGAAAGGTCAAGTGCTAGGTACTGGAAATAGAAGCCTTTTCGAATTCGAGAAAAATTGGTGAACCGGTTCTCGACATTAAATTTTTTAAATACATTTAACGCCCTGAAATTAGAAGTTATGTGAAAATCGTACATAACTTTTTTTGAAGTATTTGAAAAGACATACAAAAAAAGTCATGTACTGTTTTCGTTTTTGTGAACCGATTCTTGAGATAATCGCGACGATACAGTTGGTTTTTTTTTAGAATTAAAATTTTGCTTTGCATATTCATCTAAAGTGAAATGTTTATTATTTTTGAAGACTTATTATGAAATTGACAGCAAGAAAATCAGCTTTTCTATTACATTTGTTAAGTTGGAGTTTTTTTGCAATTAATTCAATTTTTGCTGTATTTTAACTTTAAGAAAGTAGAGAGTTGCTGTTTGATGAATTGGAAGGAGCACTCATTTAATTCTGAATACCAATATTTATAAAATTATTTGTTAAGAAAAAGCTGAAGCGCCAGCAAAATACAAAAGTATATGTGAAAAACTACCAAATTTTGAATATTCATAATTTTTGTTCAAAAAATTTGTTAGGTACCAATCTTCTTGGGTAAAAAGCTGCATTATTTATGGTGCAAACTTCTTTCTGTCTTGTATATGGGTAGATACAGAAATTCAAAATTGTGTGAACTTTGGAAGAATTTTCAAGCCGAAAAAAATGGATTTTTCTCCTGAGGTTCAGAGAGTAGGCAAACATACGCAAGAAGAAGCTGCAAAAATTGCGTACAGAGTGTTTAGGTTGCAAAGTACCGCCTTCAAATCAGAGATTCAGCAACCCAAACTACATATGTGTATGCATGTTTGTCGACCCATGGATTTGGAGGGGCAAAGGTATGCACCAGTCCTGGTAGATGTTTCAAAACGTTGAAACTCCGCTGATGATATGTATAGATAGGTAACTTTTTTTCGAAACTTTCTTGTAGAACTCTTCAAGCTCTACAAAATGAGTTATATTCATGTTTTGCCTAGCTCTAAAATTAAAGGAGTTACAATGATTTGAAAATTTGTAGGCTTCATAACTCCTTCAATTTTCAAGTTATGAAAAATTTTGTAATTATCTTTTTTGTTTAGCTTTTTGAGCTCTACAAAATGAGTTGATAATTTGCAGCATTACTTTGAAACTGAAGGCGCTACAACCATTAAAAAGATGAAAAATGACATTATTTTCTCAAAATTCAATTTCTTCTTTTCAAAATGCTCTCCTGTGTTTTCGAATTGGGAAAAAAATTATCAGCTTATTTAATAAAGCTCAAAAAGGCTCTTACAAAATTTTTCATAATTTGAAAAATGAAGAAGTTATAAAGCCTACAAATTTTCAAATCATTGTAACTCCTTTAATTTTAGAGCTAGGCAAAACACAAATATAACTCATTTTGCAGAGCTTGAAAAGCTCTACAAGAGTATTTCGAAAAAAATTGCCGATCTATATTTATATTATCATCGAAGTTGCGACGTTTTAAAATATCTACCAGGACTAGTGCATAACTTTGCCCCTTCAAATCCATGGGTCGGCAAACGTGCATACACTTATTTAGTTTGGGTTGCAGCATCTCTGGTTTGAAGGCAGTGCTCTGCGACCAGAACTCCCTGTACTTATTGAGTTGAAGGAGAGACCTGATTTATTAAATCTCCTGCATATTGCATACCCAATTGTTGAATTAAAAAGTGGCTGGTGAACAGGCATCGCTCAACTCCGGAAAGAAAAGATTCAACTCCTCCAATGCGAAGTCGAAAGGGATTAAAACTCATTGTTAAATTCTTTTTTGACCAAATTTTTAAAAGTTTTTCTTGCCTAATTTAAATGTAATAAAAATATGAAATTTGAACTTTTTTGTGATATGAGGGGTCGGGGAATTCTAAAACCCTAATTTTTGGAATTTTTTCACCCCTTTTCCCAGATTTTTAATAGTAAAAAATGAAATAAAACAAAAGTAGGATGAACAATTCACATAATAGGTATCATTGAAAGAATTAAAAAAAGAGTCAGCTCTTTTCCATTATAACTCCATCGATTTTAAAAAAGTTGACTGTCAACTCCTCAACTTCTTTAACTTTTTTCAGAGTGAAGCCCATGTCTGGTGATGAAAGATGTGAAATTTCTTTTTATTTTTCTAAAGATATTTTTAAAAAAACGGCTAAAATTTTCTTTCGATATTAATTCAATAATTTTTTTTAAATTTAGATAAGTTGGGTAGGTACCTACTAACTAATGAAAACCCTCACTCTAAAATTAAATGGCAATTTAGCGAGTGCTTCAGGGTGTCTTACGAGTAAATTTCCACCCACGAAATTTCGATATAGCGGAGTATCACATGTTTACCAATCGTTAAAAAGCAGATATACAAGTTGTCTACCTTTTAATTTGAAGGAGAAGTAAATTTTGAAAAAGAAAATTGGATCAAAATGTATTTTTAATCATGGCAGTGGGTAGTACGTTCTACGCGTAGGATATATGTATCTTGAAAATTGAATATCTTTCCTTCTGTCATTTTTCGCCCTACTTGAAAATTTAAAAGACTACAAATGTGTGTTGAAACAAAAAAACCTATAAAAAATTCAAGTGTGGAATTCGAGAGTGGTTTTAAAACTGAACAAATTTCGTAATGATGATTTGTTTGCCTGGTATCAAAGTTGAAAGGTATATTTAAAATTTAAAATGAAAAAAATTGTAAAAATGCTGAATTTTTTAATTCACTCACTTGAAATGTTATTTATCCCCTTCAATGATGGTGTTAGACAAAAAATTATCATACTTAATATAATCTGTTCGCTTTTCGATGTATTTTTCATTTCCAAGAATTTTTTTAGAATTGTCTACAGCTCTTTCAATGTAGAAGTTGAACAAAAATGGATAAATTAGAATATAGTTCTGTTTTTGAGGTACTATCCATTTCCGTAATTGAAAATATGTTTTTTTTTTTTTTTTTTGAAACAGCATTTATCCTATCAATCAAATGTGCTTATTACCTACTATGCTTATGAAAAAATATCACCAAATTGACAATTTTTTTGGAAAAACGTGCGATAATCTCGTCGATACCAAACAGGTGCATTTTATTAAATTTTACGTTCTTCTATCGATAAAAATTTCCACCTTTATTAATTAAATTTCAAGGAAAAGCACGGCGAAAATATGCGTCGCGTCGTAAAAACTGCACAATTTCACTGGCGGAATACTAACCATAAGTTATTCGACAAATAACTTAAATAATATGGCGATAAAAACGACACGACACGACGCGACAACCGGCATTAATAAAATTCATTCCATCTTCATTCGATACAGTTCACTGACCATCGTCTTTTTCACTCCATATTTGCAATCTTTAGCGGGCGTCGCGTCGTGGAAATATTAATACAGAGCCAAGGCGAAATTTCCTCCTTGTGTAAGTAGGGCACATCGAACTAGATAATTTTTTTTTCCACCAATTAAAATCACTCTACTGGTAACGTAAAGTTATTTTTAACGCTGGTAATACAAAATATCTATACTTCAAAAGCTCCGCGCATTTACATGATACACTTGAAAAAACTTCGAGCACGTAATAAATTTAATCAAAAATCTGTAAAAAAAAAAAAAAAAGGGTTTGAAAAAGAAATGAAATTTTTTTTATCTCTATCAAAAGAAACGTACGTAGAAAAACTTGATGAAATAATATAATTAATTGTACACATGAGCGAGTAATTCGAATTGAGGGCTTTAAAATGGAAATAAAATTGAGACGATAATTCGTTAAATTCTATTTTCGAGTGGATTTTCATCACCAGATTAACCCGATATCATCCCATTCTCGTACAGAGGTGTCTCAAGAACTTGGTGGAAAAAAAATGATAATAAAATGATATTTCAAAATGGAGCAAAAAAAAATCGGCCATTTTATCCTACGTATTCCGAGTTTAAATCCCTTTAATACCGACTTTTATCAAAGCATGTAAAGTTTTAAAGATATGCAACAAACTCACTGTGCCTGGTTAATAAATCTGCGTTGTAATCAGAATAATAGTCTTCGTATATTGCGTCAAAGTCTGATATCGAAGTAGTAATCCGAACGGTTGAAGCGGTACTAATTCCGTTATCCGTACGATGATGCCTTGATCTCTGGAAAAATTTTATAAATACGTTAATGCACCCCTTAGTTTATTCTTGTTTTGTGAATTTAATTCAAATTTTCCATTATTATGATTACAAGAGCTTATAAATTTCAACGACGGATACTTTCGGTATATTTTATACGTACGTACGTTACGTCTACGTATGTATAGGTTTATTTGGGTCGTTTCTGAAGAGATTCGAGTGAAATTGATTCGTTTTTTATTACGTCGGTGTATAAATTATCGAAATTTCAAAACCGTTTTCATCTTCGTAAATCGACGATAAAATAATATAGTTTATCTGAGTACTTATTTTTATTATCGCGAGATCTCCATTACGCAGATTAATGTCAATTATACGTATAGTTAGGTATGATTGTATTGTGTATGGTCAAGCTGAAAAAAAATGAGTATTTCGATTTTAATGTTTGGTTCGTTAAATTTCTTATATTTAGTGATCCAATAACTCATATTTAATTTCACCCGTGTAATTGTAATGAAATTCGCAAGACGCTCATTTTTCAAAACAATTTATATCTACTTGTCACACCAACTTCAGGAAATAAGTCATGTACACATTTCACCCTCAATGAAAGTCTAAAAGAGTGATATAAATGTTGGTGAGTAAAATCCATTTAATAAAACCAAGATCAGTGCTGTTTCATCTAATTATATGTATAAAATAATAAGAAATTACTGTACGTATAAAAAATGTAGCGAGCAAAAGGGGTTGCCAAAATCCTCTAACACATTCATTTTTTAGTTCATGATTTGCAAAAAAATTTCAATTTCATTTTGTATTTTTAATACGATAGAAAATCATTCGATGAAACAACCCTTCTCAAGTTTTGTAAGAAAACAAAATTTTCTATCATTTCGAACTGTTTCTCTTCGGAGCTGTGGTGAGTTAGGGAAGGCAGCTTATGCCCTTCTCCCATTTGAAAAATTAGTAGTTCGGTTAGAAAACTGAATTTTGAGTATGAGCTAGAAATACACATATAAAATCAGACCGGAAGGAGGCAGAGGATTCCGATTTCCTAAATAATGGCAAAATAGCATTTTTAAGAGAGAAAATTGAG
Organism: Pseudococcus longispinus; assembly: GCA_900064475.1. Classification (NCBI taxonomy): domain Eukaryota; kingdom Metazoa; phylum Arthropoda; class Insecta; order Hemiptera; family Pseudococcidae; genus Pseudococcus; species Pseudococcus longispinus. The sequence goes on from FIZU01007846.1 coordinate 24,517, forward strand.
TTCCAGTCGGAAAATTTGAGAATAATTTTATAAAATTTGTATTTTCACGAATGGTAATCTGAAAAAATGGCATCTCAGTCGAAAATTTTCGATTTTTGCTGCTCTAATAATGCCAACTTTGGTTCTTTCTTGCTTTTCTTGCTCAAATTCAGAGTTATGATATCATGAAAATGGGCTAAAATTTCGTAAAAATAATCGCAAACACATTAGACACACACGAACACAGAAATCACGGAAAAAATACCAAAAATTTGTTTAAATTCAATGAAAATGGTTAAAAAATTGACTCCTCCAATTTTTAAATCACTCCTTGAGCTTTACAACTTGACAAAGCTTTTTATCCGCGATGGCAGAGAAAAATTTCAAACATATAATTGAACGAAAAATAACAATTTTCAATCTTTGAAGAATCGTAGCCCCTTTAATTTGAATAATACATAGGTGAAAGTGAACATGAAACACAGAGCTGAAACTAAGGGGGTGGATGATTCCCTCCTCTCCTCGCTAGTAATTCGTTAATCGACTTAGTCGTCGGTCTGCAAAAAAAATAAATAAAAAGTTCACCAAATTCTGATATATCCGTGGAGAAATTTTAGCTTTGAATGTCATTTTTTGAATAAATTTTCGCTTTTTGCTCGAGCTCAAAAAATTTATTTATTTTGACAAAATAATGAATATTTTTCAAAATTTTGCCTAAAATCACTTGTTTTTTATGGCTAAATCCATGAACCCATGAATCGGTTTAAGAGAGTTTAAGGGTCTGGACCACCTTCATGGCTGAATGTTGAAAAAAATTATAAAATTTCACCTTTTGGGTCTGTTTTTCACAAAAAATTTCGCCCTCGCTTAGCTTGAGCTCAATGAATTCACTTTTTTTGAAAAAGTATTGAATATTCTTTCCAATTTCACGTAAAATTATTCATTAACATGGAAAGTTTATGGTTTTTAAAAATGAAAAAAAAAGACTTTGACTTCGAAAATCTCGAAAACTAAGCCTTCTAGAAAAAAATTAGTAGAACAGTGGAGAAAGAAAATTTTATGCTCTATAATTTTTATTTCTTGCACTTTTTTCATAGCACCCTTAGTTTGATCAGAAAATCCATGTTTATGGGAAATGTACCTACAAAGTCAATGGTTTTGAAAATTATGAAAAAAACAAAAAAGTAGGATCGTCATTCTGAGTTCCTCTTAACTTTGGATTTTCTGGCCAAAGTAAGTGGTGCTACAAAAATTTTGCAAAGAATATGAATCGTAGAGCTTAAAAGTTCCTTTCTCCTATGTGCATTCAGTTTTTTCTAGAATGCTTAGTTTTCGAGGTTTTTGTAGTATTTTTTTTTTAATTTTTAAAACTATCAACTTTCTATGTTGCCCATCTTGTATATCTCTATTCAATTTAGCTGAACACGTTCCAAGCTGAGTTGAAAATTTTCATCAGCAGTAGTAAGAATTTTCACTGGTTTTGTCCTCCCCCCCCCGCCCGAAAATTCCTTCGGGTTGTATTAAGATTAAAATTTAGTTCAGCCGGAAACTTTTTCATTAAATAAGATAACGATGATTTCATGAAAATTTCAAGATGGCGATGATTTTATGAGAGTTTTAAGATGAGGACATTTTATCGGACTGTTTTGAATTTGGAAACAATTTTTAGATTTCCATTGATTTTTTGAACTTGATAAGTTTCAGAGATAATGCAGACTTTTAGAAATTAAAAGACAAACAATTTAGATTTCTTGAACTTGAAAAATTAACTTTTGGATAATTTGCCAGACTTTTTTGGAATTTGAAAAATTTTCAGATTTCCATTGACTTTTTGAACTTGGAAAATTTTAGAAGTAATGCTGA
>FIZU01007850.1:0-11609 GCA_900064475.1 Pseudococcus longispinus
TACTGACTACCATCCGTGCAAGTTTGAAAAAATTCGGTTGAAAACTGCCAAAAATAGTAATTTTTAACGAAAATCCACATTTAACCCCCCCCCTCCCCCAGAAGAGGTAATGATTGAGATATCGAGCTAAAAATTTTGTCCAGGGGGTTTTAGACCATAAGGACCAACTTCCAATGGAAAATTTAAAATTCGGCGCTCAGGGTCAAATCACCCCTATAAACCCAACTACGCTCTTTCATCATCTTTTCCAACTCTTCGGCAGGTAATTTTTTCCCCCCTGAAATATGTGAAAATATGTTTTTCAAAAATTCACCAATTTCATCAAGATCCAGGAAGACGTGATTTGTGAAGAAATGTAACTTTTTAGCTAGCAAGCTGGCAAATATGATTGATGAAAAAAAAATTTTTGTTGGCCTATATTCATCATTAATTAGAATGCTGAAATATTTTTCGTTGTTGCTGAAAATTTTAATTTTTTGGAGGTGTAGGCCGAAGGAAGCTCTTTCTATAGCTATGCATAATTTCTTCCTTAATTCTTATCTACTTGGCAAAAATATTTCCGACAAGCTCATATGAAAAAACATGATTTTTTTTCAAGTTTTTACGAATTTATTGCAAAAATTTGAAAATTGATTATTTTTCATTGAAGATGAGTTAATTCTGAATATTTTTCTTCCTTAGAACATTTTCCCAATTCCTGCCGTCTTACGTTTCAGGAAATGTAATTTGAAAGGTGAAACTGCTCTTATCAATTATCATTTTGATGAATAAAATCCGATTAAAGTACCAAAACGTAATTTTCTTCCGAAAGAAAAATGTAGGTACAGATTTTCAAACTAATTTTTCAAAAAAATGTCCATCAATTTAAAAATCTACTTTGAAATAATTCCCAATTTTTTCTAAAATTTGTCGATTTTTTGAAGATAATTCAACTGCAGAGACATACATCCCCCTTCTAGTCTCATCACTATAGACAAGCACAAAATTTTGAGTCCAGACCCCAAAACTGCCCAGTAAACATACCACACAGTACCTAGTCAATAATTTATTCGCCCCCTTCATAAAAACAAGCTGGAGCTGCATGCGCCATCCAGCTTCCAGGCACAAGAATCACATCTGTTTTCGCACCTACTAACACTGACCACATAACAGAGCAGACATTATACGACTATGTATCGCGGTGTATATGTTTTTCCAGCCTGTTGTGCGTATATTTCAACTATTAGGGATAAATAATTTATTAGTGGGCGGTTCGAGTTACCGCTAGGCGTCAAATAGCCAATACAAAGGTGACTGACGTTACACTAATATTTTTCACGCGCCCAGCACCAGCGCTCGAGCCGCGATCAGTTTACAATGTGGTTTGTCTTTGTACATATATCAAAAGAAAAGGCGTTTAAATTCCTTTTGCTGCGAAGAAACGCCGTTCAGAAATTTGTCTCTTTTTTCGGACACGGGAACACCTACAAAGAGTGTTGGATATTTGCAAGAAGCGTTACCTAATACGTAAAGGTATAAAAAGGGAAGAGAAATATGTTGAAAATCTACTACCTATATGAGTACATATAGAGCTGCGGTTTTGCTTTTTATGCATTTTGAGGGAAAGTTGGCGTATGTATCTTTTTGGCAATTAAGTATACTCTGAGTGAGGGAGTTGGCTGAAAGATGCAAATGCTTTGAAATTGCCAATTGAAATTATTCTCAACATCTCTTGACTTAAGAGTTATAATATTGCTGAGTGTGTGGGGGGGGCAGAAACTGAGAAATCAATTCTACGGATGTGTGATATGTTATTTATTCCCTAATTAATCCTCACAACTCCACACCTACAAATATATTATTATGTATACACGCATATAAAATTTCATTCAGCCCGAGTGATTATATTCGAAAGTATATCACGTCGTATCGAAACAAAATCAAGAGAAAAAAAAGGGTTTCGAGATAATTACAATTTTTAATAACGTTAAGCAAATTTTCATTCTGTGTCGTCGGATTCCAAGAAGGGTTTTATATTAGCATACAATCAGCGACGTCTCTCTCCGTATCGTACTCATTTATTTTTCTTCCATCAATACCTCATTTATTTTCAATTTATCATTGCGCGAGAAGAGGGTAAAAACCATACCATTCCCGGCTCTCGACATCACTGCTGCTTATCTCGGTGCGCGTAATTTTTATATTAAAACTTTTTAAGAAGAAAATTTTTAAGCATTTTTTTCCCATTCGTTGTTTCGTTTCGGCTAATCTGCATTTTTATTAAATAGCTCGCGTAATGTTTACGTTAGTCGCGGAGAAAGAGGGCGCGAAAAAAAAGGAAAGAAGCAATAATGGATTTCAGATTCGGTTAATTATATTTTTACAGTCACTTCTTTATCGATTTTTAATTGAGATTTTTCCATCGTAGCGAAGAAAACAGGCGCGGGAAAAGAAAACACGTCAAATTTTGTCAAATTTGAATATAATACGCGGGTAATAGTATCATCGTCGAGTCTGCAGATCGTATATATTTTAAATATAAATTAGGGGATCTTCGGGCCGCATCGTGCAATTAAAAACGTATTTAGACGTTGATTCAATCTTCTCGCAATAAAACCAATCAGTCAAGGTGTCAATTTAATGAATTTTTTTTACGTTGGTGTTGTTCGTCTTCGTTGGCGGCTGCTTAACGTACAACTCAATTTAGAAAATTTAATACCAAAGACTGTAAAATATCGAAATTCGCGCACAACATAATAGAAAACCAAAAGAAAGGTATAAAGGTAGTGGTAGTTAAAATTTAAGCCACAAATGCAATTGTAAAAATCGCCTAGCAATATTCCACCTTAACGTGTAGAGTCACGCCTACCCATAAAAGCAGACAGTTACGAGTTAAATGGATCGTGAATGACCGAATGATATATTGGCCGGCAGACTATAGTTGTCGTTCTTTTTGCACGGTACCGAAACCGCGTATTACTCGGTTGTTCCGGTGCTTCTCGATTTGCTTTTGCCCGCGTTTCAAAGATTCGCTTAGAAAAATTACACCGTGGACCAGATGCGTTTAAATTGGAATGTAATTTAAGTTTGATTTTTGTCAACGATGAAGATGTAGTGCGAGAAGAGAGGATGTGTGAATTTGATGCCACAATACAGATATCTAAAAATTATGATGAGGAGGAGAGTGGAAGAATTGTAAGAATTGCTAAATAATTTTTCCTTTATGCCTTCGAATTATCATAGTAAGCATTAATTATGTAGATATTGCATTAGAATTGAAGAGTGTGGCCGAGCCGGGTTTATAGGGATGATTTGGCCCTGCGCACCAAATTTGAAATTATCCAGTGGAAGTTGGACCTTACGGTCTAAAACCCTCCAGAAAAAATTTTTAGCTCGATATCTCAACCCTTATCCCTTCTGGAGGGTTAGCTGTAGATTTTCGTTAAAAATTTCTATTTTTGGGAGTTTTTAACCAAATTTTTCCAACTTGCAGAGATAGTAGACAGTATCAAGAAATATATATTGTGTATTTAGTCTAGATGTATAACCCCATATTTTTGTAAAACTTGATATAGTGGTGCATCATCTTCAAATTTGAAAAAAACAATTTTTTTGTCCCTTTTACTCCCTTAAATGGGCCATTTCTGGTTGAAAACACTAGTAGCTTGTATCCACCAGAGAGGATGCCTCAGTCACCTCCTTGTTCATAGCTTGATATGGTCGTAGAAATACCATTACGAGACTATGTATTCCAAGAGCTTTTAATGCATCTTTAGGTAGCTGCATTTAGCAACAAAGTTGTGGTTAATCACCATGACCACATCAATCTGTATATTTTTGATGAATTTAGTACATACGTACATATTAGCATTGACTCACCGTCCAAAGCACTTAGCCCTTGGCGTTGGGGTTCTGCTCACTACGCAGTTCTGGTCATGTAGACCACCTGAAAGCAAAATTTTTGAAGTGGATGAGCCAAAGCCACGAGGAAAGTAGTTAAAGGCATCCAAAAGCTTAAATTTCATCATTTTTCCAACTGTTTTCTCTCAAAAATCTTCAGTGGTGATTTTCCAACCAAGATGGTCATTTTCTGATTCAGATTAAAATTTTCTACTTAGTTCATTCAGTAATTTTCCAACTTGTTCAGCAATGTGTCGCGTAATGTTTTAGTTGATTGTGTTTTAATTTTTATTAAAACTCATACTCGCGAACATCGAAGGATCCAAATTTTTGGAGGAAATTGGAAAAACCTTATTTACAATAGAATTTAAATAATACGTTAAAAAGTAAACTTTTACTGAATGAAAAATCTCAATACTTGAAAACTTATAAGAATAATTTAGGTCATTCTAACCATACACTACACAGAGGTGAATTACGTTATCTTTGAATACTTATACGAGAGAATCATTTGTTCCCAAGGGACGACTTCCCAATTAAAGCGATAAAAGACGACAAAAATCAATCGCCGTTCGATATACGTAACTCGAAAGGACGAAGGATCGAAAGGGAAAGGGATGAAAAGGGGTTGTAGGAGGAGACGAGATTTAATTGGTGGAGAAAGCGATGAAAGAAAGAAGGAACTGGACATAGGAACCGGAACTGAAGAGTGAAGGGAAGGGTCGAGTTACATATATCGAAAGAAGTACGTAAACACGTAAGGCGATTGATTGCCGTCTTTTAACAGAAAAAATTCATAGGCCTCAGATATACCGTTACATTCGAATCAGTGAAATCAAATGCAATTCCAGAAAATTTAGTTAATTGTTTTGTAAAAAATTGAATTGTACCTACTCTGTAAAAAACGTCACGAAATTCCGTCACACTGACTTTTAGAAATTTTATCTGGCTGTTTTGGACTTGGAAAAATTTACAGATTTCTACTTGGTTTTTTGTTTTGCCAGACTTTTTTGGACTTGGAATAATTTTTAGGAGAAAATATCCATTTTTTGACATTTTGTCAGACAAACACTTCAGACTTTTTAATCCGATAGATTGACTTTTTGGACTTGTAAGTTCAATCAGGCTGACTTATAGACATTTTGTCAGACTTTTTTAAACATGAAAATTTTTTTAGATTTCTACTTGGTGATTTGGCGTTGGAAAATTAAGAGATGTCAGACAAACACTTTGGACTTTCTTGACTTGAAAAATTTTAAAATACATTCTAACTCTTAAAAATTTTGTCAGGCATAATACTTGAACTTGGAAAATTATAAAATAACGCTGACTTTTAGGCATTTTGTCACATTTTTTCAGGGATGAAAACTGAAATAATTTCAGTTTCAGTTTCGATTTTCAGTTTTCAATTTTGGAGTTTTCAGTTTCACTTTTCAGTTTTCAATTTCAGTTTTGAGCTTTTCAGTTTCAGTTTTAGGGGTTTCAGTTTTAGTTTTGAATTCTTGATTTCAGTTTCAGTTTTCATTTTTTTTTTACTTCAATTTTTTTTTCTTTTCCATAGAAAAAAAAATTCAATGTAATAAATCAGGTTGTGCATCATATCACAGAACCATAATATTGATATTTTGTACCATCATTTTGAGTGAAAAAACAATTAAAAATTATGATTACCATGAATTTGAAACTTTGTACGATCATTCATACAGATTCAGCATCAATCATCGCAAAAAAGAAAAAGTGAAACTGAAACCAATAATTTTTTCAGTTTCAATTTCCAGTTTTTAGTTTCAGTTTTCAGTTTTCGGTTTCAGTTTTAGTTTCAGTTTCAGTCTCGAAAAATCATTTCATTTTTCAGTTTTTGGTTTTCAGTTTCAATTTCACTTTTCAATTTTCCACACCTGCATTTTTTTGGACTTGGAAAAATTTTCAAATTTCTATTGTCTTTTTGAACGTAGAAAATTTAAGAGATAATGCTGACTTTTAGAAATTTTGTCAGACAAACAATTTAGACTTTTTGAATTTTGAAAATTAAATTTTAGATATTTTGTTAGACTTTTTTAAACTTGAAAACTTTTCAGATTTTTACTGCCTTTTTGGAAGTAGAAAATTTTAGAAATAATGCCGACTTTCAGACATGTTAAAGCTACGGAAATAGTTGTCAAAAATATCTGGATTATTGCAAAAATTATCGAAAATATCGTAAAAGTCATTGAAAATGTCGTAAAAGTTATGAAAAGGTCGTTAAAAATATCTGAAACTGCATAGAAATTGTCAAAAAATTTCGTAAAAATCATTAAAAATGCTGTAAGAGTTTGAAAAAATTGTCAAAAGTGTTGAAAGGTTGCATAAAAGTTGTCACAAATTTCCCAAAAATCATTAAAATGTTGCAAAAGTTATGAAAAAGTCATAAAAAAATGTCTGAAATGTTGAAAAAAATGTCAAAAAATAAATTAAAATCATGAAGATGTCTCATTTTTTATGACTTTTTCACCTCTTTTGCAACATTTTAAATTGATTTTTATAGAATTTATGACAGTTTTTATAATATTACACATGTTTTTTTAGGACTTTTTCACTACTTTTGCAACATTTTTAACGATTTTATGACAATTTTTAAAATATTTTTTTCATTTTTCACTACTTTTTCACATTTTTTGCAACATTTTCAATCATTTCTATAACAGTTTCAGCCATTTTCACAATATTTCAGAAACTTGTCACTACTTTTCCATAATTTTTGTAATATTTTCGATAATTTTCAGATTTCAGACTTTTTTTATTACTTTTTCACGACTTTTGCAAAATTTTCAATGTTCTTTTTAAAAGAATTTTCACATTTTTGACGAATTTTTCGTGACTTTTGTAACATTTTCAATACCTACTTTTTTGACAATTTCTACTTTTCTGACTTTTTTCGTGATTTTTTTCTCTACTTTTACAAATATTTTCATTGATCTTCACTATTTTTTACAATATTTTAAACATTTTTGACAATTTTCAAAATTTTTCGAGCATTCGTACTTTTGCAACATTTCTAATGTTTTTTACCAAAATTTCAGCTGTTTTTACAACATTTCAGACATTCTTCACGACTTTTTCTCTACTTTTACAACATTTTCATTGATTTTTGACAATTTTTACAACATTTCAGGCATTTTTAATAGTGATGTGAGATTAATCGTTTTTAATCGATTAATCGAAAAAAATCACATTTCTTCTGAGAAAACTACTATTTTTGAATAGGAATTGTGATTTATTTTCAAAAAGTTTTTTGATGCAAACGATAAACCGGAGAAAACTTTTAGACTTCATTTTTTTAAACAGAAATTGTGATTTATGTTGAAATGAAATGAAAATTTTTTGATTTAATCCCAAATCACTTGCTAGTTTTGAAACTTTTGATGTTTTTACAATTGAAAAAAAAACACGAAAATAATCGATTAATATGACGACTGATTAATCTTTTAATCGATTATTCAACTTGGTATTATTCGAATTTTTTTCAAAAATTACACATTTCAATACTTCTTTCCGCTGTAATTTAAAAAAAAAATCCAGATGACAAAGTCGACCGGTCCTCATAACGAGATTCAGTTATTGGGGAGGGGGCTAATAATCACAAAATTGTGGTTTTTTTGTTCGGAAAATTAGATTTCTATAAAAAAAGCAAAGAAAATCTTTACTATTTGTGTTGATATGGATATGTCTTATGGTTGGAAAATTAGGAAAATTTTGGCTTGACATACTCGTAATTTTGTTACCCTGGATGACTTTTTGAACTTGGGAAATTTCACAGATTCTCTTAAGACGTGCCTTTTTGAGATTGGAAAATTTCATAATGCTAAATCGATAAACGTCAATATTGCTGTGTTGACTGAATACGTGGAAGATGTTTGACAGCCATACGTACCTACATAATTTATTTTTTTCAGCAGTCGATCATAGTCCATTCAATTTAAAATACAAATAGGACTTCGTGTGTAGGTGTTTATATCTTCTCCATTTTTATTTTTCAATAATGTATACAAGCTATTTCAGTAATTTTTTCATTACATTTGAAATTACTCATGAAATTTTCAGCACTGTACGTCGTCATCTTTATCTTTTTATAAATTGAGTCGAAACTCGAGAGTTTTTACTTGAAGAAATTAATAAACGAATGATATATTTGTGAAAATGAGAGAGACCATGATCATAACTTTGTTTGTGTATCTGTATAAACGTTTTAATTAAAAATTTTAATTAATTTTCAAACATCCACCCATTCGACCGTTATTCCAATTGTAAAGTTGAAAAAAACACAGTACTTTATGTTTATAATTCGAGCTTGTTTGATTTTTTTACATTATGTATAATATTGAAAAAATGATTGAAATAGTTTCTCATGTTTCATGTTTTAAATTCCATTCAGTCTGCAGCGTTCAAAGTGATGGAAATTTTTTTATTAATTTAAACTTTTATACACGCAGCTAGTATTCGGTGAATTGAAATTTGTCAGTTGTAACGTTAGTTAATATTTTCCAAGTTTTTCATTCTTCCAAGATTCGTGCATATTTTGGAACAATCAACGAACAACGATAAAAAAATACTCAGCAAATGAATGAGAATACTTATAGCATTATTCGTAATATCTAGAAGTCTTTCAAATGTCGTATTTACGTTATTCGAAAAATTATTGAATCGTTCTTTATTCATTACTTTGATTTTCAAACTTGAATTGAAAGTGTCTTGTTGAGATTTTATGAAAGAAATCTGTTTTTTTCTTCTTCTTACATTTTCACTCGTTTTTGACCTTTTCACTTTTTCGTACCAAAATACGTAGACTTGTTTTTTGAACTTTTTGTATATTTCAAGTTGGATGAATTATGTTACTTTTTTTGAAAATGAAAAAAAATTATAACTTGAAATAATTTTACGATAAAAACAATGCCCATGCGATTACCAATATTAGACTTTTCTTAATTTCTCTAATTTAGGTATCGATTTTCGGTACCTAATGTAAAAAGAATGAAAATTTTTTGTGTAATTTTTAATCATTTACGAAGTCGATGAATTTGAAGAAAAAAAATTATTCAAAGTGTTCCAGTTATTTTACGATAATTTGAATTTTTTTTTGCTAAATTATTCATAAAAATGGGTATCGGTGTACCTGGAATAGTTTTTTGTTTCGTTAAAATTTATATTCCAAGGACTGTTCGCTTTTAGATTTTATTCGACATTAATCTGTTTTTTCCTTTGATAAATGAAATGAATTTTTAAAGAATTTTTTCCCCCGAAAGCTCGAAGCCATTAAAATCTTGTTATTTAATAGCATTTCGACAATAACGAAACTTAACGCGAAGTTTTCTTTTTTTTTCGGTGAAAATAGTAATTACTCGGCAAATTATCCTCGGGGAATTTGCGCCAAGAAAAAACGTGGTAACAATGAAATAAAAATTTCACGCCGTCGCTTCGCGAGCATCGAAGGGTTCGGGTACTTGCCATAGGAACACGGCGCAGCCCGTAAAAAGGCTTTTAAAATATTCGACCACAGTGTTGAAAAAGAATATTCGTCCAAATGAAAGAGCTTGCACAAGCATTTAAACTTTATTGTGTACAATTCGTTAGGAAAAGCGCGGTGCGATCATAAAAACTGGCGCAACAAAAGACGATCCCTATGAAATATTTCTCGATGAAGTAAAATAAATCGTTAAAAAGTACAAATATTTCTTTCGAGTCGGCCGCCGCCTCGTTTTAACAGAACGCGAAAAATTTTAAAAACGGATAAAAATATACGTAGTGTACGAGTATTTTCAAAGACGATACAAAAATCTGATGTTTTGATTCATTGGTGGCAATTCTGGTTGCGATATTCGATAAATCGTCCAAAATGGTTGCGAAAGGGGAGAAAAAAAAATCCAAACAGATTTATAACCTATGAATTTTCAATTTTTTTTCCTCTCTCGGTGTACGAATCAATTGATGGTTTATGATACGAAATGTTATTGACGTTGTACTCTCAATAAGGTGTTAGAAATACCACTGGTCGATTTGCTTTCTCTATTATCACTCGTCCAGTTTGAAAATGTAAAGTAAAACGAGCCAGCGACGATGGAAAGTTGATGTCTGATTCGCAAAATTCGCATGTTTTTTGGAAAGTTTTTGGGAAAAATGAAACAGATGTTGTTAAATTTTGCCTGAGCCCAAATCAAAGCGGATACGAAAATTAGATTTCATTTTTTACATTTTACCCTAGCTGCAGTAATTTTACTCGTACTATCTGCCAGCTCTTCGAAATCGATTATAAATTCACGCTGGAAGTATTTTCTGCTTAGGAAGATGTTGTTCGTTTATACCTGATTGGATTTGCGAAATAAGATTAAACGTTTTTCGACGTTTTAAAGAGTATAATTTTATCAGGCCATGATGAAGTTTTCGTGATAAGCGACTTTGAAGGTGGTATGTAATTTTGTCACAACTTGTGGAAAACATGCTTAGACGAATTAATTTCAAGTAACAGGAGGTGGTCTGAATTTTACCGCAGCGTTACTTCCGAAGCGTAACAAATATACTTTATGTCAAAAATTATGATAGATTGTTACAAACATTCACCTTTTTTACCCCACGAGTTTGAAAAAAATTAACGAAATTCCATCGGGAACGAACCAACCGACGTATATACCTACAGTAGGTATTTTATGGTGAAAATTTCATAACCTATATTTTACTTCTCCTCGTCGATTAAGTTATTCGCTGATAAATCCTGATAACAAGCGTTTAGATAGGTAGCATTACCGCGAAGGATATTAAAATTTCGCTAAATTCTCTCTTTCGCTCTGCCCAGCAAACGATTACTTAGGTGAATTCATTTGTGTAGAAAATTCGTATACGCGGTCCACCTACGTTTTGTACATTAACTGTGCTGGGAAAAATAATTCTGCGTAGGAATGAAACACCTGCCTCGTTAATATAAACAGATATAATTAATTTTAGCTTCTGTGTAATTTGTCATCGTCGTTGGAATATGATCGTATGATTTTTCTGACGTTTAATTACGTCTAGTAAAACGGGCGAGTGCTTGATGAGAATTTTCGGAATGCAAGTTTCCAAGTCATTCGGTGGTAAAAAGTGACACTGGTTTGTCCCTTGTGTTCATATTGAGTGGAAGATGTTTTCTTGATGGTAATTAAGTATAACAAGTGTGAAAAAAATATTAAAGATTCTGAAATAGTTGAGTAATTCAAAATTTGTCGAATGGCATTGCGTAAAAATATGTAGTTTTCCTTTCAGTTAATTTAGGAAGAGGTAAGTAGGTATATTATCAAATCTATTTTTTTTTTTTTTTGGTTGAGTTGGAGTAGTTGAAAAATTTTTTATGGTAATTACTGATCTATTTTAAACACAATTTCAGTTTTTTTTTTTTAGCATAGGATATACGCTTTTGCGATGACCAAGCATGTAAATAATCTGTCCACACCCCAAGGGGTGTAGTCATAAACCGAATTTTCAATTACATTCCATAAAAAAAAATTACAACTGGAAACTTATCAATTTGAACATAACTCGCAAAATTAATAACCCGCGAAAATGTTCTGTTCGACGTTCTAAATCATGAGATCGTAATGAAAGAAATTCTACAGTTTTACTGGAGATAAACATCAGCTGTGATGGGCGGGACCCACCTTCCTGAATGTAAACGACAGGATCCGACACAATCCGAACCCAAACGAATTCAACAACTTACCCAAAAC
>FIZU01007853.1:0-28028 GCA_900064475.1 Pseudococcus longispinus
TCCTCCATACATTTTCACTTGTTTCAAAATTTTCCCTCAGATACCCGTTAATTGATAATTTTTTACCTGAAAATCGCATTTTTTCGACCTCCTGGCGAAGGGGGGTGGGAAACGAAAAAATTTTTTCCACGAAAAATGTTTTTTAGGGTCCCCCAACACTATACTAAAATTTTTCCGAAATCTGAGGACAGGGGCATTTTGGCCTCTTAATGGGGGGTACCCTTTGAAAATTTTTCAAGTCTGAAAAGGTTTGACAAAATGTCTAAAAGTCGGTGTGGTGGAATTTCGTGTCGTTTTTCGCAGGTTTGGTCATCACAAAAGCACATCGTATTCTAAAATTGAAAAGGTTTCTTTGGACCATGTAGACTGAAGGTCAACTTGGTACACAAGGTTGTTTTAAAATTTCATACAGGAAATAAGATCAAATCAAAATTATCAACTTTGATTCCCTTGTGTGAAATTTGTCACAAATTGAAAAAAATTGTTCTCGACTACTCATTCTTGAAAAGGAAAGAAATTTAGAGCAAAAATTCAATTTTTCTCCTCCTCCAACTTTTTTATAATTGAAATTATTTCAGGGCCTTAAATGACCCTAAATTAAATTTTCATACTTTTATAACATGAAAAACAAAATGAAGACATTTGTAAGAGAATTTTTGATTTTCAGTGAAATCTGCCTTCAAAGTTGTTGGGACTTTCAACAACAATTTTAGGAAAAATTATGTAATATTTCATTTGGTTCGGAGGAATAGGTAAAATTTTGTCAAATTCTTCTTCGTACATTATTTAGTGAATGAATATTTTTGAAAAAATTTTCATTCATGCATTTTTTGAATAGGAGTAGGTATATAAAATATCTGTAGAATTTGGCTCTACCGCAATTTTTGGAAAAATCGTATACCTTAGCGCTCACACAACCATGTGGGGTTTATATAAACTCCACTGACTTTTCATAAATGATACTCTATACAAGACCAGGTGGGGTTCATATGTACCCCAATATATTATAAGATGGTACAATAAGAAATTAGTATTACTGCTTCCATCATTTATCATTCTAGTATCATATGAACTCAAAACTTAAAAATTAAAAAAAAATTAAACTATCCTGTATGCTGGGGTACATATACAATATACATATACCCCACATGGTCTTTCATAGCTAAAAAGTAGTGAGGTATTATACTTACGATCCCACATGGTTTTTTATGATCGGTTTATACCTACACATGGCGGTTTGAGTGAATTCGTCTCTCGAAATTTTTATCTTTAATTATTCATTCTTGTGTTGAAATGAAGATGTAAAGGTGAAAATTCTTCTACTTTTGCTTGCCAGGAACTTTTAGACTGTAGTGAGACGAAAATTTTCCACTTTTACTTCTATCTTAGCACAGGAATCGTCATTTAAAAAATAAATAAAAACTGGTTCATCTTGAAAGCAGATTGCCTGTGCGAATTTTCAGTTTAAATCAAAAATCCTCTAATAATCTCCTCATTTTATTTTTTATTTTAAGAAAATGAAAAAATTTTCAATTTTGGGTCATTTGGGGTCTAGAAATATCTGAATTACCAACTCAAAATTTCAACTTTTTTAATAAAAGTAACAATAATAAATACCTAAATTGAAGAGAAAGAAATTGCAATTTTTTCCCTATACATCTGGATTTTAAATTGAACTATGTGAAAAAGGAATTTGGATTATGGATTGCCTAATTCAACGATCTCTTAACAAAAATACTCGTACCTCGAATGCATTTCCTATTAAAAATGATACTTTTTAATCCCACTCAAAACGAAACCTTAGCCGCAAGGGGCTCACCATAAGTCATAATTTTATGGGACACCTAGTGAAATAATTCGACTAAACGAATATTTCATAGATATAATTTTTCTTCGAAAAGAATCGGAACGCAGACGATACCGGAGCAACCACAACGGTTTGCCAAGATTAAGGAAAATCTAGTTAAAAGGTTTAAAGAATGCACGGCGGATTGGCGTGAATCCCCTCCACTAACTCATTTTATATTCGGTCGTTGATTTTTAATTTTTTCATCTCACCCTATTTTTAGGTCCGCTTGGGTTTTCCTTCTAGTAGCTTCGATAAATTATGTATTTCGCCCGTCTTCATTGTTGTATTCATATTTAAGAAAATTAACCAGCCGTTAAAATATAAAACGCGAAACATTACTTTTAATTTTATTCGTTTCTTTCTGTTCGCTCTCTATGCACACGACTTCGGAGCCTTAGATGACATTAACCTTCGCGAATGTCATCGTCTATAATATTCGACGCTCTGGGCTCTTTCAATTCTAACTTTTCAGTATAGGGAATGCGAAATCCTGAGCTCGTAAACCTTTATCGAGCACGTTTCGAGATGTGGCTGAAACGCTCGGTATTTAATTTCTTATCTATTCGAAAGATGACAAAAACAGTGCTAAATGTATCGGAATGTAATCTACATTACGATACTGGAACCTAACTTGGGTCACCAGTGGTCACTTTTCATTCTATATGTAAAATTTCATAGGCGGAAAATACCAGCAAGTTTACGTTTTGCGCAGAGAGATATACTTGTGTTGCTTAGGATGTCTTTGGATGGATTTTTTAAGGGTTGAGATGTCCTAGAATAAGGGTGGCTACTATTTGAACAACTTATTCGCTGATTTCGACGATTTCGTGAGTAGATATTTTTCAATCGGATGAAAAGCGTCAAATTAGTGCTTTAGTTGGAGGGAATTTCGAGCGAGATTCAATCGCAACGTGAAAACATTGCATAAATTATTGTTTAAAATAACGTGTGGCCCACATAGAAGGTCGAAGGTTTTGAAAATGAAAAAAAATTTTGAGTGCAAAAATTTCAAAAATTAGGGCCCTTCCAGAAAAAAACTAATTACTTTCAGCTTAGAGAAAATTACAACTTTGATCCTTCGCATTTTTTTCGTATAGGACCCCTAGATTGGGCCGAAAATCAATCTTTATAGAATTTTCCCCCCATTTTCAAAACCATCGACTTTGCATATGGCCTGAATTTCTCATAAATATGGATTTTCTGACCAAACTAATAGTCCTACGAAAAAAATGCAAGACATGAAAATTGTACTCGTATAACTTGAAATTCTCTTTCGCCGATAGCTGTAAGTTTTTTTCTAGTGAGCTTAGTTTTAGAGAGTTTTCAAGTCGAAGTGTTGTCCTTTTTTTTACATTTTCAAAACCATCGACTTTCTATGTGAGCCACCCTATATAATAAAAATAATTCTAAAAGTGAGAAAAATTGTTAAAACATGACAAAAATCGTTGGGAAATATCGTAAAAATTCATAAAACATGATTAAATTGTGTAAATTATATCAAAAGTTGCTGAATTATTGAATAAAAATCAACAAAAATGTGGGAGAATTTTCGAAAAATGACGTGAAAATTGATAAAATGCAAATAAAATTACAGAAATACTTAAAAATGGCAGGAAAGTCGTTTTGAATGTCAAAAATTAATGAAACTTTTTTGAAACCGAGCAAAATTGTAGCCAAAATCTTGGTGAAATTGTGTAAATTATTGAAAAAAATTGTTTTAAATTTATGAAACTTGTTAAAAATTTACGAAAAATTGTTGAATTTGTATGAAAGTCACGTTAAATTGACGTGGAAGCGAGTGAAATACCTTTAAAATTGTGCGAAAAATTTTATTTTTTCAGACTTGTCGATTTTTATACAGCAATTTTCGTGATATTTTGAACGATTTTTACAATGTTGAGAAATTTCTCAACGATTTTATGAATTTCTGCATAGTTTTAAACCAACTTGACATTATTCTACTAATATTTGCAACATTAAAAAAATTCTGAAGTACGAGTAATTTCAACTAAGTATCTTCACAATGTTTTGATCGATTTCGCCGATAATTTGAATAATTTTTACAAGACTACACAATTTTCGCGATAATGAAATAATTTTAATGACATTTTAACTAGTTTTCTGTTATTTTCCAACAATACTTTTACAATTTTGTAAATTTTCACGTTATTTTATACCAGTTTCACAATTTTTGGAATGTTTTATTCAGTTTCGATGATATTGCGAAATATTTTGAATATGTGCATCTCTTTTTTTTCGAAATTCACAATTTTTTGGGGGAGGGGAGGTTCCTACAACTTGATTCAAATTTTTAATAAAAACAATTTGAATTTCCAATTTCGAGATTTCGTTTGACATATTTGAATTTGTTGATGAAGTTGAAAATGTAAATTTTCTGTATTAAATTCGATGCCTTTATTGATTTTTTGAAAAGTCTAAAAGTCGTTTTTGAATTTTTTTTGTAAACTTGAAGATAATGTTGAAAATTTGACGTTTCTTCCTGCAAAGAGGGGAGGGGGTAGAAATCAGTTTTATTAATTTCAAGATGTGTTTCATGGAAAGCACTAAAAACATCAAAATTTTGTTCATTTATAATTTTTTTGACATCCTGATTATGCCTTCCAAAATCAGCCAACCAACAAAAGTAGTCTTTCACTTGCACTTTTAATTCGCTGCAAAAATTTCTATCGATAGTTTAAGTATCTATTTTTCTTCATTTAATTTGAAATTGCTTAGTTAAATGGTTATTCCTAATGAGGAAATTGAAATATTTGTTTTAAAAAAATTCACAATCGCGAATGTACCAAGATTGATAAATTTCAATGTTTTAAATTTTTTTTATGGTGAAAAACACTTGAAAACTACGTCTAAGCTTTTATTTTCACTTAGAAACACTTTGGATTTTTTTACAACAAATAAAACAAAAGCAAAACACGACCGAAGAAATTCGGTTTCTTGAAAAAAAAATGAACTCTCGAGTTTTTACCATTTTCTAAACAACATTTTCCAGACATAACTAAGTACTTGGAGTGAGCGGTGGAAAAAAAAACACCAAGGTAGGATTAAATGCGGTAAAAAAATATTTTTTACGACCTCGCTAATAACTGAACTTTACATAACGAGAAAGTAGAAAATTTATAATAGTTTTTATCTTATTTAATTTCCCTCAACCTGTGTTTTTAAATCCGGCTAAAGGTAATTTTTATAATTGGCGCGTTTAAAGAAGCATAAAATAGTTTAATGAAGTCGTAAGAACAAGGCGTTTTTAAAACCGTTCTCGAGGACGACGTGGGGTGGGCAGGTAGCGCGGGGTGAAAAACCCCCGCGAGGTAAAGTTCATAGTTCATTAGAAAGCTAACAGAAGGGAACTCGGGCGATGGTGCCGGAGTTTGGCCATAAATTTGAAAAGAGTACAGCGATAAAAGTAACAAATATAGAATTAAAAATAATTCCTCCCCGATGTAAAATGCAACTTCCTTTTTTTCGGATAGTCGTGTGCGGCGAGGGAGATTGCAACCGTTTTAAATTATCGCGAGCCTCCCTGTCTCTGTGTAAGGGATGCTGCTGCTGGAGATTTCGTATACTTTTTTCTTTCGCTTTAAACTTTCTCCTTTTCATTTAGGTTTTACTAATTTCCCTCTCCGTGCTTGATTTTTTTCCCAAACCAAAAAGGGAGAAAAAGTGGGTAATATTTGTCTCTGTTGTAATACGCAAATAAGGTCTTGGGTGTTCCTAGTTGATCTCCGGACGAAGGTTTTTCATTTAATGCGGGAGGAAGACAGGCCCATGTAGAGGAATATCAACAAATAATGAAAAACGGAAAGGTGGCGAACTCTATTATTTGAAATAATCGATTATCTAGTCGAAGGTGGCGGGGGAGGGCGAGGTAAATAAACAGATCTTCCGTGGCGGGTTTTTACTATTGTTTTTGAATTCGTTCGATGCACACAGACTTGATCCACGCCTTCAACTCATTTGTCAGTTTGTCAGCCGACGCGACCTCGCGGGTCCTTAACCTGCACCCTGCGGTATCTATCAAAGCTATCCCCCGTCATGATTAACGTTTACTTTTAATGATTTTTTTGACATAAGAAATTTGTAATAACATTTCGTAAGTATTGCACACGTTTCTTATACATTTTCCTCGTTCGATTCTTTCCTGGGTGTAATACGTAGTGATAGGTATTAATAAGCCAATTACATCGTGCGCTGTATTTTACCTAGAAAATTATAACGTTCACAATTTCACGGAGAATTATCCATGTTGCTCGAGATAACCTTCTTGTCTAATTGTTATTAGGTTCGTTAAAGAGGTGGCCAGATTTTATAACGAATGAAACAAAAAGGAAAGAGCATGAAAATAATCCGAATCCGTTCCATCAGCAGGTAAAATACGAAAACGTCGAGTACTTGATACGTCGTCGTCTTTTTTACGAGCCTCGAAACAATTAAAGTTTTCGTAACAATGGGTTTCATAAAAACGAGTCCTTACAACAAAGAGACAAATTTATTAAAATGTCCTTATGTGTCCATATATGTAAATGCGAAAGTTGTTTTTAAAAGGTCCTCGCCGAAAGGGAGACCACGTGTGAGAGGAAATACAAGAAAAAGCACCCAAGTGTCACTAATGTCGAGTCCTACGTGGTTTACAATTCTGTTACGTTTCTTTTCGACTCGGTCAGGGGGTTATCAAGATTTTATCTGCAGTGTTGAAGGGATTTTTATAGCTATTCGTTCGCCATTCTGGGTGCCAATTGAACAGAAAAACGATGATATGATTTCATGAATGAGAGTTCGATTGATATAAATTGGCATGGTTTGTGAATGTCTTCCTGTAGGTAACCGATTAATCGTTTTGAAGAGGTTTCGTGGTTTCGCCAAAAATTAAACGTGAAATTTGGAGGAAACTGTATTTTGAATGAAGTCAACTTGATCAATTTTCACGATTGATCTATTAATTAGGTATTGATTAAATTGACCGGTTGGGTGTAAATCTCGTAATAATAGTTTTTTTTCGCACACTTTTCGATTATTTGAAGAAAAAAATGAATGAATGAGTCTTGTTAGAGGATCTTCCAAGATTTTTTCAGAACTGTCCGAACCTCTGTTGATCAAAGATTAGGGAGAGAGCTGGTAACACCTTTAAGGATGTTTGGGAGGAAGGGTGAGGAATAGTATTTCTTCAGTTTTACAATTTTTATCTTCCTTTCTATTTTTCCAACTGCCGTGTTCACTGTTCAGAACTGCCCAAATTTTTTCAGAATTTCTCATCGACCGACGTCAAAAGTGCTCTTTAAAATTTTCCCTGGAAAAAATAGATCTTTTTTTAGAAACTGAATTTCATTTTCAACCCTAAAAACTAAAAAATTAAAAACATTTATAAATAGGTAACTGCTACGAGAGAAAATTTGAAAAAATACTACGGATCCTCCTTCCTTGGTTGTCGTAAACCTTTGCCCATCAATTTTTGTTTTTTGAACAAAATCCGAAATCGTGATTTATTCATTTTTTTTGCTTGAATTTATTTATTTTTAATTTTCTGATAGTGTTCCTGCATTGGAGTCTCCCTTCAAAAATTTTGCTCAATTTCCATGTCCTTGGGTGTCCTCTGCCCAGTTTATAAATCAATTTGCCCTGACTAAAAAAAACCTAGGTATGGACCTACTACGGCCCGCAAAAAAACTGAATAATTGAGGATATTATTTGAATAAGTAGCTTTTGAGGTTCAAATTTTCAAAAATAAAGTCTATTGATTTATTTAGTGACGATAAAATTCGGAAAATCGTGAAACTTATGAATTGCGATTTGTTATCAGAGACCTCTCGAAAAAACTTGGTGAAGAGAGGAGGTTGAATTTAAAAATGATTTTTTCGAAAATTCACTCGAGTATTGAAACAATTGAAAATGACACAAATTTTATCTTTATTTTCGTGATGCGAGCATTTTTTTCGAGTATTTCAACATATTTAATGAGGTAATTTTATAATCATCTGGAAAATGAGTCACTCTCTCCAAAGTTTATTTCTGTAGCTGAATTGACTTTATAGTTGGAAAACATAGAGAGAAAAACAAGGTGTCGGCAGGGTCATGGAAGACATGGAAGCCAAAGAAAAGTCATAGACTATGCAAAAAAATTACGAGGCCATAGAAAAGTCATGTATTTTATTGTTGAAGTCGTGTACTTTTGACTTTTTATTGGTCAAAATACAGACTGGGTTATCGGTAATTAATTTAATTTTTTTAGTGTTTTTTGTGTAGGTTCAGTTACAAGAATTTTCAAAAAAAAACATTCGATTTAAAAGGTCATTGAAAAAGTCATGGATTTCCAAAAAAAAACCAGATAGACATCTTGAAGAAGTATTTTAGGGGTTCCCTTTATACTCCCATCAATTTTCAGATTGAATTTCCACCTTTGAGTAGAGGGATCAACGTGATTTTTTGCATCATTTCGCCTTCTGATCTTGAAAAAAATTTCATCGTGAAATAGTTCAATTTTTCATCTTATTTTCAATAGCGTATGTAATTAATAAAGAACTTCAGTAAATTGCCCCCTCTCAACTTTCATTATTAGAATATCTCATTTTAATGTACTGTGTTTTTGAAATGTTTCAGATATCGAGAATCCTGCTACCCTGACTAAGTTTAGCTCTACAACGGTACCACAAGTGCACGCAAAAGAAAGGTGAAATTTTGGGAATCCATCGTACAAAAAAAAACTAAATGACTGAACCGGCGTACAGCATTGGGTGCAATGGGTAAGTTAAGTGGCTTCCAAGACCATGTAGTTTCACTATATCGTAGGTATATACTCGTACAATGTTTTATATAATGTCCACTCGGTGTGGCCGTCCGCTTAATAAATTATTCCCGTCTTGGTGTTGATAAAAAGCGCAACTTGCTACCTCCTCATATACTTGCAAAAGTTTCCGACTTTATAGCTGCGGTCCGTTCGTGTCCCTTTAGCCTCTTTAACTTGTTAACATACCGTAAATGAATTCAGCTTCAAAATTATTCGTAGTGTTTTTTTCCACCCGGGTATACTCAGAATACGCGTAGAAAAGAGAAGAAAAATTGCTGACTTTAAATTTAAATATACAAGTGTGTCGGGTTTTTTGATTTTTATGCAATTTCGTCGGCGGTATTTTTTATATGCGGGCTCGAGTCGGTGAAAAGAAAATTTTACGACTTGGGAACGATTTCGTGGTATTGACAGAAATGTCAAATAGCAAGATAATAAAGAAGTATAATAATGAAGCTTATTTTACTTTTAAATCTAAAACGCGAGTATAAATTTGTAATAAGTATTGGCAAATTAAGTCGATCGCAGAAAATATATAAATACGTCGGCTCCGAGCGAGAGAGAATTTTCAAGGCCTGAAAAAAATTGCAAACTTGAATAAATTTGGATTAAACGATCCCCTCGCTTCGTCTGCCAGTCTTTCGCGAAAGAAAAGAAGAAAAAAACGCTCGTCTTTGGAAAAATTTGGCTTATTCGTACACCGTATTGTCAATGTTTAATAATTTACTTCGTTGTAGATAAGAAAATGTAAAAGAAAAACGAAACGGCGCCGTGAAAAAGCTGTAAGGTAGTTAAAAGAAGTTTATACGTTTTTAAGCCGCTACTGAAAACACCAGTCCCCCGTTTTACAAGCAAAGCTTCAAATTATCAAGAAATTAGTTGCCGAGTCGGGTTTTGAAGAGCATTCTTATCCTCCAATAACTCAACAGTAATCTACATACAAGTGAGCTTTAAAGGTCCCCCTTTATTTCTTGATATTAGCATAAGTCTCTCAAACCGCAACCCGTTTTTCACTTTTCGCAGTTGTTTTACGTTGGCAAGTTTAGTGTTTTTTTTTCTTCTTCTTCTCGTTTTTTTTCTCGAAAGCAAATTTTAATTCGCCGAGGTTTGTTCGAGAAGAAAAAGTATGCTTTAAAGTTGCACGTATTTTTTTTTCTTCTCCTTCGGTGGGCGAATTTTTCTCTCGCTTTCGACTCGAGCAGAGTTTCGTGTACGAGGCGAGAAAATTATTAGAGTTTTTACATTTTTCCACTCTGGAATTACTTTAATGAAGCGTTAAATTAAGCGTGGATGTTTTTTTAATAGGTATGGAAAAACTTACGAAAATGATAAAATAAAAAGTTGTTTGCTTGTTTTAACACTTCCACAGCAAAAATGTATGCAAATGTGAGGAATAAATCGAGATGATTTATACGAGAAAGTAAATTCAACTTTACTGTATTGAGAATTCTTTGCTCCCAAGTACCTACTACCTACTTCTTTCGTTTTGTGATAATTTCGCTCGACTAGCTGTTTATTTGCTTGAATAATGAGTTGAATGTACTTTTTTCCAATAAATGTTTGAGGTAAAGGGTAAAACAATAAGATTGAATTAATTCGATGGCCTTTTTGATTGTATCACCGTAATGTGATTGGTTGACTTATGAAAGTTGTACGAATCTAGTTGAGAAGAGTGAGGAAGTGAGGGAGGGGTGTAAATTTGTCACCTTCTGTTGTTACGCTGAATTTTCAGGAACGAAAAATATTAAATGCTTACAGGACACAATAATCACAAAAATTGTACGAATTTTTGAAAAAAAATCATTTTGACAAGAATTTATCCTTGCTTTATTTGTTTTCAAAATATATGATTATTTTCTAGTTTTCAATTCTAGAACAGAGTACATTTTTATGGTTTAATGGTGGGGGGGGGGGGGGGGGGGTTGAACTAGGTGGTTCATCAGCCCATTGTGTTTTTTGTTGTATCAAGATTGAAAATATTTGAACAATTTTTTTGAAATGGAAAAAGCATGAATTTTTATTTTTGATTTTGAATTTCTGTACTTACCTACTTTAAACAAAAATTTCTTGTATGCGAGTGCATTTTTGCACGAAACTTTTTTGAGAAAATTTCTGTTCATTTTTTCCTATTAGAGAAAAATTCCAATTTTTTAGGCTGAATGAAAAAAATATATGTACAAAGTGATGAGGCAGTCGTTTGATAAATATATATGTACAAAATTTCAAAAATTCGTTCAAACCAATTTTATGTAGGTATATTAGGGTGGAGCGCGAAAAAAAACATATTTCGGATTTTGACCAAATTCAAGGGGGTGGTTCATATTTAGTTGGGAGTAAACCATAGAAAATTTTAGACCCCTACCTCATAGGGGAGTGAAGCTAGGAGTCATCAAAAGGGGGTAACTTTCGAAATAAAAAGGATTTTTGCCACTTTTGGGTAGTGCCACCTACTTGGCACCTCGGGCACACCACTAAAAAGTTGCGATTTGAGTTTCTACGCCTACCCATGCCATTGACCTCAAAGTTGGATACCTACTCTACCACGGAGGGTTAAATAATTTCAGATTGGTGAAAAATCTATAATTTTGAAAGAAGTAAAATACCCTTCGCTTGGTACCAAAATTGAGCCTGAAATGGCTCCTATTAATCCAAAAAAATTATTTCGATTACAAAAATTAAAAATTTTTTATTGCTCGGTGACCAACTTTCGATTTTTGTAAAA
The DNA here is from genome assembly GCA_900064475.1 of Pseudococcus longispinus. Classification (NCBI taxonomy): domain Eukaryota; kingdom Metazoa; phylum Arthropoda; class Insecta; order Hemiptera; family Pseudococcidae; genus Pseudococcus; species Pseudococcus longispinus. Next base: position 11,371 of record FIZU01007853.1, read on the forward strand.
ATTTATTTTCACTATGAAAAATTATGACATTTCAGTTTTTTTTTACAAAAATCGAAAGTTGGTCAGCCTGCAGTAAAAACTTTTCAACCTTTGTAATCGAAATTTTTTTTTAAATCAATATGTGGTATTCAATTTCGGGGTCGATGGCTTGGGAAGGTGTAGAAACTCAAATCGCAACTTTTTAGGGGTGTGCCTAAACCGAAAAAGTGGCAAAAAACTGAGTTTTTTTCCAAAGTTACCTCACTTTAAGGCATAACATAAAATATTGAAAAATTGTATAAAAATGACAAAAACATGTAAAAATCATTAAAAATTCCATAAAAAATTATAAAAAGTCATCAAAAACGTAAAATTTAGTCTTTCATAAAATCTTGAAAAAAGTTTTAAAATGTTCAAATATTTATAAAAACTTTCAGAATATCGTTAAAATCATTAAAATGTGTTGAAAATCCACGAAAATCAAGTTTTGAAAACGTAAAAATTGTTAAAATTTTGATGAAAAATATCAAAAACATGGAATTTGAACAATTTTGTGCGTTAATTTTTTTGTTCCTTTTTTCGTCACTTTTTTCAACTTTTCAATATTTTGTTATATTTTTGAAAACTTAATAAAAAAATCAAGTTCATCAATATTTTATTAGACTTTTGAAAATTTATATAAATTTTTAAAAGAATAGTAACGTTGTTGTATGTACTTTTTTCAAATTTTCAATTTTGAACAGTTTTTCATGAAATTGAATTTTTATACCAATTTGGATTGTTGTAATATTTTTTTCGATGTTTTTTGTAATATTTCATACCTCGGTTTTTACTACAGTATTAGGTAGGTATGTCTTATATGGCCGATGTGATTCTAAAAAAAATTGTTCATCACGAAAATTCATCATGAATTTGTGTTACTCTGGAAATGATTTTTTGGACTTTGAAAAAAATTCTAGAGGTTGTAATTTTTTGTTTCTCAAATGGTTTTTTGAACTTACAACAACTAGTAAAAAAATTACTTTTTTGGACTGACTCTTGAACTCGGAAAAAATTGAAAGAATTGACTTTTTGGACTCGGAACAAATTTTTGTTACGCAGATCAATTTTTGGATTTGAGGGGAAAATTTTGAACTTGGGAAATATTTTTAAAGAAATTACTTTTTGGAATGACTTTTGAACTCGGAAAAAAATTAAAAGAATTAACTTTCTGGACTTGAAAATTTTTTTAATGATTCTAATTTTTTGTTACGCAGATAGATTTTTAGATTTGAGAAAAAAAATAAATTGACTTTTTAAACTTTGAAAAAGTTTTAGAGATTCTGATTTTTTTGTACTTGTGCGTCACGAAATTGCCATTTGGACTTGGGTCAATTTTAAATTTCAGTGATTTTTTAATCCAGATGGCTTCTGGAAATTGAAAATTTTCTATGTAGGTATCTAACACTAAATGAATAAGGCACATTTCTATTTCGACTGAGGGAGACGTAGTACCAAATACTAATACATGGAACGATTAATCAATTTTTCTGAAAATTTTGACATTATCATCGCTTTTCATGATTTTTTGACCATTTTTTTCACAATTCAAATCATTTTTATTAAAATTTTAACACTTTTTACGATATTTTCGACAGCTTTCATGATTTTTGTGGCCATTTCTACCATATTTTTACCAATTTTTATGACATTTTCCACAATATCCACGATTTTTGCACAGTTTTTACAATATTTGTACTGAACTTGATGAAATTTTTGTTCATTTTAGCAAAATTTTCAACAATTTTCATGATTTTTTGACCAATTTAATTAGGTATATTTTAAATGATTATGAAAATTTTTACAATCATTACTTAGTATGATCTGAAATTTTTAAAGTTCAAAAAATCATGTGGCTCTAGAAAATTTCTGAAATTTTCTAAATTCGAAAAATCATCCAGGGTAACGAAATTTTGCGATGCAAAAATTTTCCCTTGAATGCTTTTATGAAAGATACTCGTATGTATGTTTCATTGATTTTTGCATCTTTTAAAAACTTTTGTTTCTGGGTATTGTACGTATGATTGAAAATTCTTCAGAGTATTTCGAACTAAAATTTTGTAACGATTTTTCCACCCAATGACCTTTTCGAAGTTTTTATGACAATTTTACAACTTTTTATGATATTTTTGACCATATTTCGATCATTTTTATGATCTGTTTCATATCTTTAGAAATGTTGCGATATTTTAATTATTTTTATAGCTGCTAAAATTCCAAATTTCAAGTCATTATGATTCATGAGGACGACCTGTCATGGTTCGGACCTTTTGAACAGAAACAAGAAGAATTACACTGGTTATGTAGTTAAACTAGCTTTTGAATATTTCCATCATATCATGAATCAGAATGACCAGGAGCTGTTGTTCGAAGAAACCAGTTAAATTCTTCAAGCACCATACGCATAATTCGGAGATGTTCAAAGACCAAAACAAATCATTCGGCTATCTTTTACAATCATACACCCACGAGTACAATAAATGTTGCAAATTCCATCTCGTCGGTGGCAGTTTGTCGCACCCACATTACACTCGGCTAATTACGAGATTATTTTCATTCAACTGGAGACCGTATCAACAACAATCCACCCATATACTACAAATCGGTATAAAGAAGGCGAAAAAGAACTACACTTACGATGAAAAAAAGTGTTAAAGACCTACAATCAGTGGTTTCTCTTGTGCGATATTCAGACTGGGGCTCGGTACAATAGAGTCCGGCGTAAGAAACGCCATGCTAGCCGGTAGGCCTTCTTAATGCAATACCGCCATACCGACGAAATCATGACGCAGCGCAAAAATATCACAACAGAGAAAAGATAAACGAATGTTTTACCAGGAAGAAAGTGGCGGCTACTGGTTTTGTATACATTAGTTCGGCAACTACAACACACTGGTACATGGCGTGTATATTCGAATGTCCTCAGATGAAAAGATTACTTTTATTAATGAATTTACATTATTCCGGTTGGAAGGCATGGGTTTAGTGACGGAGTTATATCTCTGATGCTTCGTTGAATAGCTTTATATATGTTATACAAGTGTCGGGAGTCTCTTTTATTCCATACATGGCCTACTTCTTATGGATGTAAGAAGCCTGAATGAGACTATTCATTGAAACGATACAAAATCGAAAAAAATCATCTACCAAAAAAACAGGATGTTAACCCGACTCATCGCGCTGATGCTGGTGAAAAACTCCCTGTATATGGTTGAGAAATTGAAATACGAAGAATATTTCTAAATTGATTTTTTTACTCGTAGCTTCATTCATAATGTTTCATCATTGACCAGTATGAGCTGAGATGCGGTGTCATCAATGAATCCCAAAATCGAGCCAGCTTTTCAAAGACCTCTAGTTACTTGAAAATCTCATCGTATCGTGTTGAAAAATACGTGTGATGTACAGGGTGGTCCAGGATGAAAGGCAATAGTTTTGAAAATGAAAGAACAAAACACTTTGACTTCAAAAATTTCGGAAACTAAGCTTCCTAGAAAAAACTACTAGCTCACTGGAGCAAAAGCATTTTTTTCGTAAGACTCTTAGTTTGATCAGAAAATCTATGTTTATGGGAAATTTAGCCCATATACAAAGTCGATAGTTTTGAAAATGAAAAAGGAATCCCATAAATATTGATTTTCTAGAAAAGTAAGGGTCCTAAGAAAAAAATAGAGAGATGAAAATTATAGCTGGAAATTTTCTTTCTCCTATGAGCTTTTCTCTAGAGGACTTTATAGTTTACAAGATTTTTGCAGTTGAAGGGTAATTCCGCGAAAAACCTGATGAAATTCGGTCACGAAATTCTCCGACGATGACTTTTAGACATTTTGTCAGTTTTTTTTAGACTTATTAAATTTCAGAGATAAAGCTGACTTTTGGACATTTTGTCAGACAAACAATTTAAACTTTTTGAACTTGAAAAATTTTAGAAATCAGGGTAACATTCCGATATTTTGTCAGGCAGACTTTTTGGATTTGAAAATTTTCAGATATTACGCTGATTTTCGAACATTTTGTCAAACTTTTTAGGACTAGAGAAATTTTTAAGAACACGAATGAATTTTTGAAGTTGGAAAATTCTCAACTTTATGGACTTGAAAAATTTCAAGAAAGTTCAAATCAGACATGTTTTTAGACAGCCTTTTGCTCAACGCTGACTTTATACATTTTACCAGACGTTTTTGAATTTGGAAAAATTTTCAGATTTCTACTGACTTTTTGTACTTACTTGGAATTGGATTTCGAAAATTTTTCAAAAAAAAAAATCCATTTCAAAATTCACTTACGAAAGTCCGTAACGCTGACCTTTAGACATTTTGTCAGACTTTAAATTTTGACTTCTGATTTTGAAAAATTTTATCAAGTGTCAGGTGACTTTTGATTTTTTTTTTCATTTTCAAACCCAGTATCTTTCATCTTGAGCCACCCTGTATATAGGGCAAGCGATTAGCACAGAATACTTCTTTTTTTGAACAGGAGTTGACATGTGGTTTTTCTTTCAGTATGAACCAGAAGACAATTTTGGAGAACGTGAGATATCAAAAAATTCCCTTAGGAGGCGAGCAGGAGAGGGTTTTAGTAGTGGAAGCACCCTTACTTCCGCACTTAAATATTGGGTAGGGGTGTGTTTCATATCATTTCCATATAATTCCATCCATCTGAACTCGAATTCGTCATTACTTTCGCTATTGAAAGAGGTGAAGTTGCACAATCGTGCAATTGGTGTCGCAGAAAATTATGAATTTTTATAAAAACTTAGTGAAATCACAATTTTTCATTTTTTGAGCCCTGTAAGGGTGACCAATGGAGTCAAGAAACACGTTTTCATTATAATTCGAACTTCTTGAATCCAAATTCGAAGTTGGTTTCCAGATAAGAAGCGTCGAATTTGGTCAAGTTGAAATGCCCAATTATTGCTTAAATTGGCATCAAATCTTGGTTTTTAATTTCTTAACTCTTATACTTTACCTTTAACGGATTAGGATATAAGACGTTTTTTGAACCTAATTCGAACCTTCTTGAACTCAGATTCGAAGTTAGTTTCCAGGTAGCAAGAGGGGAATTCTCAAAACTATCGAATGTGCATAGTGTGTAGTGACCGGTTTGTACTTAAATTGACAGCATTTTTTAATTTTCAGAAGAACAGCTCTTCCTCGCTTCGAGGAATAATAAAAATTATACAGTAAAAATGGCTGATTTTCCTCGCTCTACAACTTTTGTTCAAAACTTTTTCTCGTACCGTCAATTTAGCAATTATTCTCACCAGGTGTCCTCAAAAAAATTACGTTGTAGTAAAAAATCACGATACGATAAAAAACTTGAAACAAAAATTATAGAGTATTAAAAATTCATAATTTTTTGTTCTGCATTTTTTTTCTATTCTGCAGTGGTGAAAAGCCATTCTTTTTAGAAGATAGGAATTTATGCATGGACCCATGAATTTTTACGAAAATTGATCATTTTCTGCAGCACAAATTTCACGATTTCTGCCACTTTTCTATTTTCAATCGAAAAAGTAATGACGATTCTAATTCAGGGGATCGAATTATGTGGAAATAATCACAAATATGCCCCTACCCCTTAATGTGCAGAAATAAGACTGTTCCCACTTCTGACCCCCCTCTATCTCGCGTCCTAAGGACAATTTTTGATGGTTCCCTAACCCTAAAATTTTCTTTTGGTTCATTTTAAAAGAAACCCCACTTCTCAGCTCGTGCCCAAAAAAGAAGTATACCTACCCTGCTTTTTTCATGATAACCGCTTGGACTAATAAGCACGTGACTTATTAGTTGAAATAATGTACGGAGTCAATATGTGTCCCCATGGATCACGATGATTATGCAAGAAGCAAACCACAGTGTATGAAAAATGACCTCGTTGATTGAAACATGTTTTTTATTCGAGTTTTTCCTTTTAAATGTTGAAATGAAATATTCTCCCCTATTTGTAAAGACGTTGTTGTAGTGGATGATGACGACATTGCTTTGAGTAGGTATAATTTTTACCACTAGGAATTTCTTCGAATGACCCTTTCGAGGTAAATGATTAATTCAAGGGTGTGCTGGTGGCCACAAAGGTTAATATTTAAAGTATTACATTTCACGTGTTTACTCAAAGCTATTTATATGGAAACGGCGGTATATAGTTTATAATAAACCGCGTGTATACTGAATGCCTAGACCTACCTACGTATTACGGTACCGACGCAGGTTATAATTATTTTGTCATTTGTAATCTCTGTTCCTCGTATAGTATTCTTTTTTTTATTCCAACTCGAATGGTAGGTACACGTATATACGATGAATATACCCCGAGGTATGGTGGAAAATGTACAAGTACACGAAAACCTTAGATATAGGTAGAGAAAAAAACCTCGATCGTGAGTACAATTACTCGAAATTACAATTCGGCCTATTAATTAAGTGTAGGTATTAGAGGAGTCTTGCAACGCGCAAACAAAAATGTCAGCAAAGCTATAAAAAGATATGGATCATCAAACGCTGGCGCTGGCAAAGAAAGAGCGCATTGGAAAAGGCTGAAGAAATTATCACTAGTAACTTTGTCTCAAAAAAATAACCCCTAAGGAGTTCGAAGCGACACATTTTTTCCTTCTTATTTTCTTCCATTTTTCATAAGGTTACGATCGGTCTCCGAGGACGAATTTATTAAACAATAATTTTAATAGTTGTGTGCCCCCCGTTGTACGTACGTACGTTTCGCAGGGCGGAGTTCACCGTGTTGGGTAACATCGGCTGTCTTGGGGTAGTTGGTGTAAACGAGATCGGTTTAATTTATGGTCGTAGCTTTTAAACATATCTGTGTGGTTGTTTGTTTTAGAGCTAGATTCACTTCAGTTTGGCTGGAAACTGCAGCGGAATAACGAGTTCGTGATGTGATGGAGTGCGAAGATTCTCGTGTACCAACTTGGATTTTATTGAGCATGTAATTATTATTTTCAACGGTACAAATATCATATAGACACTGACTTTTCATTTTCCCAGTCATCCAGAAAGTGTCCAAAATTTTTGAGATGTCCTAGATAAAAAAAAAAAATGGAATATCCTACCCCAATTTCGCATCATAAAACAACACTCAAGTTTTCTAACGTGAAAAACACCATAAAAACACAGAAGAATCACTCAGGAAAAATTCCTAAAAAATCGTAGTTTTTATGAAAATGTTTGCTGTACATTTAGATTTTGTCAATTTCTTTCAACTAAGGGTTGAAAATACTGAAAACTCGTACAGAAAAGTCGTCATTTCTGCTTCTTTCATCATGAAAAAATCAAATTACCCAAAAAAAGAAAACTCTTCCAATGAAAAAATTTGTGATGAATAATATCGTGGAGGGGAAATTTTGCAATCTGAAGCAGTTATTACATTTGTGTGTTTTTTTTTAATTTTTGAACGAAATTTCAATTTTAAAAGACGAAAAATTGAAAAACCAGAATAATGATCATTTTGAACGGATATAGCCAGTGTTGAGCAGCTCCCAAACTCTGAGCAAAGCTCTCAAAATCCAATGATTCCATAAAGTGGTCTCTTGGAGCTAATAGCTTCCAAAATTTGTGAAATTTTGCAGAAGCGATAAGCTCAAAAAGAAAAATTTTAATCAAGCTCCAGCTCCTTGCACAAAATTCAAATTTCAATAAAATTTCATTTAGAGTTGGATTTTTTTTTATTGTACCATCTAAGAGAAAATGTTGTCTACGTGGTACCACAATCAAAAAATGAAATAAAAATCGATTTTTTGAACGTACTTAAGTTTCTTTTCGTCGTGACTTGCCATAAAATATTGAAAAATATTACACTCTTTAATTTTTCACTTGCCAACATTTCGGGATTTTGAGCTTTTGGTTCAAAGAAGTAACAAATCAAATATGTCTACTGAAAAGGAAATTTTTCAAAAGTACGAATCGGAGTAGTTGCTTTTCGTTTTCATAATGTTATTTAGGTGTACCTACGTTTTTCTATTCCAAATTTGAATCGTTTTTAAAAAAAAGTTGAATAAATATCAGGGGGGATTTAATGTTTCTTGTGTTCTCATTGGTAACTTTTTTCAAATTCATTATTAGAAAAGTAAAAAAAGGTGTTACTAACTACTTTTTTAGTGATGAGCACGTGAAATTTTTTGTCCCCGAACCCGAAATTTGATGAGTTGGTCCGGCTTATCGGGCTACCCACACCCTTGCATATTTTCACTTTTTTGAAATTCAAGGACAGTTTGACATAGGAGAATAATACCTACTGAGGGACACATTTTTTGATGTCTCGCGAGGCACAAATTTCCAAAACCTTTTCTCGTTTGATAATACATACAGTTGCTGTGATTGCAACAATGACAGACATATGCTAATATAAATGTAATTTAATATTCCAAGACTTTTCATATTTCAGGACATAAAATTCCATAGAAGTAGCTAGAAATTTCTCCAGCAGTTTACAAAGATACCTACGAATACAATACATTCAATCATACATCGAGCTACATTTCACCAGCAGATACAGCCAGTTCATCGAAAAAACCCTGGAATCCTGCACCGGTAATTAAAAAGTCGTTGGTTCACACACAAATCTCCACTCTCCACGGTTTTTTCAGTTTATAGGAAGAACAGCAGCTCAGATGACACAGACGGTCTCATCAATATTAGCTTTTTTTTCATTACCATAATTTCTTCATTATAACGGACGATCCCTCGGCAAACATTCTTCGGCGCGAGAGGATAAATCGTAACCGTTCAATTGGGTCGGTAAAGCAGAAGAAGTAAAAAAAAACCTCTCCCTATAGTTTTTTTCCTCTTCAACAACACTGATAAAAATTCCATTCGAACCCTCACCACGATGCGATTTTTTCGCAAAACGAAAGGTCCGCAGGAGGAAAAAAACCGCTCAAAATCGAAAAGACGAGATTTGTTTTAAAAGAAAATTTAATTAAATTATGCGCGCTGGTCTGGCAATTTGTAAAGAAAAAGCCCTTTTAAAAAAAAACGTTAGAAGCGGAGGAGAGTGAAAAAAAAACGTTAAAAGCGGTTTTTAAGAAAGAAATAAAAGAGAGAATTCGCTCATACGGGGATGACAAAGTGAAAAAAATGTGAGCGGTGTGCGGGTGAAGTGGGAAAACGGAGTTGGCCGGAGTATGCTCGGCGTTTCCCGCCGAGTAAAGCTTCGTGTATTCATACTAAGACTCATCCATCATTAATCAGAAATTTGCTGAGTCAGAATGTCTGTTTGCCCCTGTCATGTCCGCCTAACTTTTGACGGCATAAAAATCCGACAACCTTCTTCCCTGAAAGCCATTTAATCGGGTAGACGAACATAGTATCTATATCCTTTAAAAAAAATCCGCAAGACGAGAAATTTTTAGTCTAACGTTAATTTTTATTTTATTTTTTACCCTTTCGAACGTGTCAGAAATAATACGAGTGTTTTTTTCTTCGCCTTCTCGATGCAAGTACGAGAGAGCAACCGAAAAAAATGGCAAGCATCGATAGTCGATGTTAGAACGGAGAAAAAAGTCAGATTAGATCGATCTATTTATGTGTAATCAACACCTGTGAAAATACCAACCTCACACACAGTTTAGTAGTAGCTGGTAATCTCAGTAGGAGGTCGTCGGTGCTAGGTAATCTATTCTTTTCGGATGAATATAGCCTGCTTAGGTGGATAATACACATGTATATCTGAACACATCGGCGATGATTTATTGCTGTTATCTTACTCGCTATATTGTTGGAATTTAGTTTGCTTGATTTCACATATTTTGTCGTGTATTCGTGTGCCATGGTGTTTTGTGATGGTACAGCTCTAGTTACAATTTGTATGGTACTTTCTAATAATGATATTCAACTGTATTGTGATTTCAGATTTAAATTTGCGTATCCTGTTGAATCAAGAAAGTAAACAGAAGATGGAAGAATGGATTTTTTCCCATCTGATAATTTCCACAGGTAATTTGAATCGTGTTGAGTTTCCATCGCTCGTATTTGTGCTACGTAGCTCGATATACGTAGCATAGATTTGATCTAGCTGCATTTGCGGTTCGGCTATCGTTAAATTAAATTTAATAATAACAAACGCGAACGGGTACTGCGATTAAAATACGTACGTCGGTATGAGCCAAACGTATAATTCGAGATTAGAGAGAAAGAGGCAGCGGCAGCTACGCTCAGCGCCAGCGGATTTCGTATTCGGATACACGACGAACGTGTGGTGTTGAAATTAAAAAAGCCCCGAGCAATGATGAACATAATAAAAAAAAAGTACGCAAAAACACGCTCGGCGATGAAAATACAAGATACAGCTCGTAGCGACGAATAAATTCAATTTCATTTCGAAGGATGATAGAGGAATTTTGAAGCTGAAAGAGATACGACGAATACAGGGGAGGAACTCGCGTCTGACAAATCGCACATGATTACAGAAGCGCTGGCCCATGTGTTATTATTATGTCATTAGGCTGATAGCTGAGCTTATTTCTATGTATGCTGTGTTCGCGTATACCTTCTAACGTGTTCCCTGTGCTAGCTTTACCTTGGTATTATATCACGTCTTTCGTAAGTAATATCCAAGCCAGAACTTTGATCCTAAAAGAATACCTACCTACTGTTTCTACATCGACACATTTCGGTAACGATGTTTTTGAATACGAAATTATCCGGCGTGCTGAAATTTAAATGTTTTGTTAAAAGCGTAACGCGTGATCGTATATTTATTTCAATTACCTATTAAACCGATGTAATTAGTACGAACGGTATAAAACCGAAGGAAAAAAAAAAGCAAAAGAAGAAATACGAAAAAGAAACCGAATACAGTAGGATGAAAAAAAATATATAAACACCACAGATATACTATAAAAGTACCTCGTTGAGGCGTGTGAGAAAATGAGTGTTGTAAGTGAGTTGAAGTTTACAAGAAAAGGGACGCGTAGACGGAAACAAAAGTTGCGAATGAAAAATTAGTATCATCAATGTTTCGTAAAAGAGCAAGCAGGAGAGCGCCGAATAGTGCAAAAACTACGTTCTCAGGATATGGTCACTCTTAAACAATCCCTTCTTTCAAACTTACACACTTAAGAGGGTCACAGACGACCGGCAACCTTCGTTCTCTTTTCTTTCCGCTCTCATCAAACGCTTAATCTGCCGCAGAACTTCATTCTCATCCGCCACAAATGATACAAATAATCTGTCACGAAGCTATATGTACCATTTTTCCAAACAAGTTAAACTCCGTTACAGATTACATTCTTTGCTATAACGTTTCCCGTTTTTACGCTTATGTACCGATGGAATTTTCCGTAAGCTACGCAGGCTATTTCTTTTTCGCGAAAGTTTATTAATTCTTGTGAAAGGTCGAATGATTCGAAATGATTGGCGGTATTGTGAAGCGTCCGAAGAGTATGACGTGTAACTAATAGCCGTCCTAGGACGAGATTCTACCTGCGATATGGACGCGGACGCGTGAATTAAATTGTATAAATTACTTTTGCCACTGATGTCTACTCTGCCTACCGATTCTGCCGAGCAATTCGGCAATTAAATTGATTAATAGCGGTGGCAGTTCTTTTTCGTTGAATAGTGACAGTAATTGTACGTTCTGTAAGTACAGTGTTGTAAGCTGTGTTTTAATTCGATACGACAAATCGCCGTTGAATCATTTTTATATGTACGTAATTTCCTACTCTCCAGTGGATTCGAGAATATTGTTGGATTGTGTGAGAGAAATTCGCTCAATGGACATGAAATGTACTGTGTACTGTGTAGTGCCCTGGAATGTGTAGTTATTGTGAATTGAAATAGTTACCTAGACGAGAAGTAGATATTTAAATAATTATAGTTTTACTCGAAATGGTAATTTTTTATCCTAATTCCGTAATTCGACATTTAAATAATTAAATTAATTTCTTGTCACTTATCAGAAATTAAAATAGAAAATGTTATACAACAGAAAAATTACGCAACGAACCTAGCCGTGAAAATTAAAACTAATTCATTGTTACCATCAAGGCATCCGCCAAACTGAAAAATTTGAAGATACAAAAGTTGTCTATATAAAATATTAAGTAATCAATTTTATAGTCATAGATTCATAATTTTGGTGATTTTCAATTAAAATATTCATATTGCGTTAATTTTTTGATAAAATGTCTTTAAACGTTGAAATAGTATAGAAATGAAATAATAATAAAATTTTGGTAGCTAGTCGAAACAATACGTTTTTCAAAGCCGTAACTGGTAAGTATTATTGAAATGTTAATTTAAATTTACTCATTACGTCATAGGGTTGGTCGTCGACGTGGCTTTTGAGTTTTTTTGTTTCCTTTTTCGTTTGTTTTAATTAAATTTGGTTTGAAATGTAATAATTAATTAATGGTATCTATTTCTAATTTTGTAGGAATTTGCTTGTGAAGTACATCGAACAGTTTACGAGAACAGAACGTTTCATTGTCCTTGAAGTTTTACATATTCACTGAACATTGGACAAGCCAAACGCCAAACATTGGATGCAGTGTGCTGTGTGTTCTGTGTGTTTCGCATCATTTTTAATGATAGTTATTTCTAATTATATAGGAATTTAAGTTAGTGAAGTACTTTTACATATTTCGAGTGTGAGGAAAACGCACACAATCAAGATGTCTTCTGAATGGATTAGTCTATCTTCGGTAAATACCTGTTGCTTCTTATAACCGTATCTGGTCATTCGACCAGAAAATAAAACATCAAGAAAGCATTCGAATATTACTATCATTATCACATCCAGTTTCTGGTAGATGAATACATATCATTCTCTATATCAAGTATCGATTCGCTGTTCGATGATTTACATTGTATACGTACGTTGTATTCATCATATGTACACTTGCAGGCCTATCCATGTCAATATTCATCCGATCGGGTTAATTACGCAGCCAACAATGTGTCCTGCTCAATTGACTTTAATTAATGAACCGGAGTTGTCATTGCGGGTACTTGAAAGATGCAGAGTGGCTTCGAAAGAAACTCGAGATACATTTTGAAGAAAACAGTCGAAATAAACACCGCAAAATCGTTCACCTCCCGCGGCTTGCGGTTAATTTATTTTACAGTCGCTGTCTACGCGCCCGGAAAATCAATTATCTTTAGGTTAGTGTGTTAATTGTTGTAAACGAAAACAATTAATCTTTTCGCCATAGGTACGTGTACGTGGTTTTTGTAAAACTTGTAAGTAATAAAAATAGGGTTGCGTTTTGTTGCCGACAGCGTCCCAGTTGCTGTGTGAATAATCGTCCAACTGTAACGAATCGATTTACCAAAAAGCTGATATTTTTGTAATTTATTTAATTGGTTTAATTTTATAGTTTTAGGGTTTCAAAACAAGTATCGAATTTTAATACGCGGAGACGTGGCGCGCGTTGCCGTTGATTTAAATCGTAAACGTAATATCGCCCCGATGAACGTCGCTGATTAACTTGGCAACGTCAAACTTTCAACAAATGACATTCAAAATGACGTCGACGTAAGCTTTTCACCATTTTTGAAATATTATTAGTCATTTTGCATACACAATATTCGACTATTTTCTTGCTTTTTAATAGGTACCTATACAAAATTTGAAAGTTGCGAGGGAGCGAATGTAAAAAGATGGAATGAAATGTCGTCGTAATGATATGAAGATGGGATTCCATTATTTCCTCTTGATATGCGGGTATGTAGCTCAATGTACCAACTACCAACGTGTTATGACGGTTACCATATCTTTGTGTAATACAAACTAAAGATGGAGTAGGGTTTGAATTTTATGAGATGTTTACTTCGTTCTAGTATAATTAAACTGGTTCTTTTTTGATTTAGGTGATCGTGTATCGAGATTTCCAAAGTTCGTCAACGTGTGTCAATAAAAGTGAGTGGACCATTGTATTATCTGCACTGGCAAGTGGGTGATACTTTCAGTATAGAAACTCATAATTATCTTGATTTTGTCGGTGGTAAAATCGTAGATCGGAAATTGATCGATTTTTTATTCAAGTGGGAGGGAGAAAGAGTAGTTGTAGGTAAATGATTCTTGTTGTGGTATTTTTTCTTGTCTGTAAAACTGTACTCATCGTACAAGAAATGAATTATTCGTAAAATAATGTAGAAAATCAGCTTATTCGCGAAGCTACGAGTATAGGTATTCACTTACGAAGACATTCTTTCCCTTCTAAAAACATATTTTCCATTACCTCTCGAACATTATTTAAAAATAAACATAAAATCTTATCTTCGCCCCGAAAACAGAATAATACTCTCGGAGAAAATTTTAACAGCGTTATTTATTGATAAAAATGACCCTCTTCAAATAAAGACTTATTTCGATCATAAATATCAACTTTCTAGGCGACGTATTTTTGAAAGTGAAATGTATTAGGTACGTTTAACAATAAATGCCTTCGTCACATTACGTCGTTTAAAAAAAGGGAGCAGGGTCGCGGATAAACGTTCTAGGTCGTAGTGGAAGTCTCGCAGAAAGAAATATACACGGGGCGAAAAGAAGAGCGGTGGTAAAAAAGGGAGACACAATATGAAAATTATACATTCAGATCGGACTAAGTTTACCGCATATCTGAGATATTGTTGGTAGAGCTTTTGATAGCGCGGCTGAATTTTATGTCGTCTAATTTATCAAAATGTACTGACTTTTCGTTGGGTTTCGTTGGTTGATTTTTTTTCCTCGGGTACGTAAATCCAAACTGTGCTGACTAAATCAATACGGTCTGGCGTAAGTGTGATTTTTATCTTGATGAAGAACCATATATCTATACCGAACCACCTCGGTAACAAAAACCATCAATCGATATCTTAACGATGCGATTTAATTTAATGGTATCATATTAGCAGCGAATGATCGCCCATTAAGTTGTTTTTTTCTATTTCGATATAAAAATCAGCAAAACTGTTTTCGTTTGTCGTGTTTTTTTTTTGCATCGTTTTCTCAGGCTATTTCTAATTACATCTCACGCGGTCGTCTCTGTGTACGCAAGCGGTTTTAAAAATGATTAAAATTCGTCGAAAACTGTTCGCGAGTATTTAACAAGGAAAAGATCATTAATATTAGAGAAAACGAAAAGGGATGCCGAAAGATCGGCGAGGGATGATTATTCTCATGAGGGTTGTTCTATATTGATTTGTTACCAACCACTTTTGTGTAAGCGAAAGCAATTTTGTTGTGTACCTTAGACAGAAAGCCATCACGTCATACTGTCTTCACCAGACACCTTCAACTTGCCTGCAAATTTTACTATGTATCGATAGGTATAGTAAACTATAGACATATTTCGAACGCGCCTCGCGCTCGCGCGCCCCTAACTATAAACTTTGACAACTTTATTTCAAGCTTAGTTAATAACTCCGCTTATTTAACTTTGGCCTTTTTTACCCTCCCTGTACCTCGCGTATGTGTCGGCCTTCGGATCACTTTGACGCGGCGGCGACGCACCCCGCCGCTATATAAACTTTTGTATTGAAATGTTACTTAACGACGATGTTTTGAATTTGATGGGCGACTCAGGTGGATGATTTCCGGTTGTGAGGAGTACTTTAGTGAGACCTTTGCGTTTTCGGCGGTATCGACTGTTGAGAAACGAGAAATGAAGGTAGAAAAATATTTGTATTTTTTAGTAGATGAGTCTAATAATTGTACGTGATGTAGAAACATGAATTGTTAGAAAATTGAGAATGTGGATAAATAGCACGAAAATAACGAAAAAAGCACGAATTTTGATTTTACTATTTGGTAGTTGCCTTGGCTGCCTTAATTTTCCTAACTTTTCAACACCTACATTTCAAGGTGCTTTATTCATTTTCAAGAATAATTCTTTTCCCAATTTTTTGTATTTAGTACGCGGTCATAACCCCTTCAATTTTGAAGTTAGGCAGAAAATGATCAAACAAAAAATTAGGTGATTATTTAGTGCCTACCATTTGAGATAGTTTTTTCAAAGCTTGAATATTCTTCCTTTTAGAAATTTGAGATGAAAATTGGCAACATTGTAGAATTATCGAAATAAAATATTATTTTATTCAAAAGGAAGAGAATGAGGAAAGGATTGCTTTTTTAATCGTATTAGATACCTTCTTGAGATTTTTGTAAGTTCTCGTGTATTTTTTCTATCAATTGATCAATTATCATTTATCTAATTGATCTAACAAGAGTATTTCTCAACTTCGAACTTGACGATTTAAATTATTAAATGAAGTTCGATATTATGAAAAGAGTACGTCTAGAACCCCCTCCCCTCTTTCAATTTTCAGCTGCTGAATTTGATGTCTGGTGATTTTTCTAAGTTTCAATTTTGTTGCAATTAGATACATTGAAAATTCGTAGTTTGAGAAATTGAAAAAATTTGTCTATTTTCTCAACTAATGTTGTTTAACAACTGAAATTTTGGCTAAGGAAGTAATATATCGTATGCAAAATCGATTTCTTGAACGTTACCGGATCCGGTAGTTCGGCCCGATAATTATTAGCTGATTTTTGAGAATCGAAAAATCAGCTATTAAAATTGACCTGATAGTAGGTATCCTTAAATTTTGTCCTGACGATAAGTCTCGTAAATTGACCAAATGAAATAAAATTTTTATGAAAGATCAAGCACTGCTGAGAATAGAACCCTATTGAATTCGAGA